>SJYQ01003405.1:119540-144304 GCA_006410935.1 Redunca redunca | reverse complement strand
CTATATTCTAATTCCTAGTAACACATGTCCCTCTCACTTTTTTCAAATATTTGACTTTTGTGGGGGTATACATTATTCCAAATATATCTTATAATTGTACATAGTTACTAAAATCTGAAATGCTAGTAAGAATTACTTTAAATTTACATTTTAATTTTCAAGGAGTTAAATCTTACATTGTGTCTTTCCATTAAAAAATTGGATAAGAATTTTTATTTGTTCAGATCTTGATTTATGTTCTTCAATACATGTCATAGTTTTAATCAAAAAGGCCCCACAATCCTCTTATCAAATGCATCACAATAAATTGCATATTATAATATTACTACATATAAAATATTTAAAATTAATATTGGAGTCAGTTACCATTTCTTCTTCCTGGTATATTCCTGACCCACAGATTGAACCCACATCTCCTGAACTGGCAGGCAAATTCTTTACCACTGAGTCACCAGGGAAGCCCAATTTAAATTTAAGAATACAAATATAACTAATTTTCTTTTTATGACAAATAGATAATTACATTTATGGAATTTCCAAAATTATCATTCCTGAAAAACAAATCATTCACCCTAAATTACTTCAGTTTGCAGTGAAATGTTTTTTGACTTCTCAGTATTTATTCAACTATTTTCACATCTTTTTCAACTTTGTATGTGTATAAACATTGTTCCAAATTTTCAAAATCATGGACATGTCTCTTAATTACCAGAAAAGTTTCCATTATTTCTTTGAATAGACCTGAAAATAGTCTAGATTTTCAATCTATATTGATATATTTCACATGAAGTTAGACTTCTACTTTAATTTCTTCACTGATTTAACAAATATTTTGAACCTTTAATCTGTGCTCAGAATTATGCTAGGACTTGTGGATGATAAGATAAAAAGTTACATGGTCACTGACCTTGAAAAGCTCAAATCAAGTAGAATTTCTGAATACTTAACCTCATCCCAAAGATCCAATTTGGAAGCATATGACAAACTAAAGGCAGTTAAAATGTTTTACAATGACAGTTTTCTTAGCACTGATAATAATATCACTTTGATTACATTTCACATTAGAGAGTGGGGAGAAAATATTGGCCAAAAAACCTAATTCTTTAAAATCAAAAACCTTTATTTTCCACATTTCTAGAAAACAGATACAATGAATATTCATCATCATTCTTCTTTTAAAATAAATATATTTTAAAATGTTAATGTGTTCACTGAAGTTCTGAGGAGATTGGAGTTTTTAACTACTGGATTCACTGTGCAGCAATAGCTGACCCTTCTCTCACTTCTTTTAAGGGCTGGTTGAGTGAATGCGAAGTGAGGAGACAGAGGCAGCACCTGTCTGCCTGACAGATGACTGTTGACAAAGGGGCAATGTCACTTCTTTTATCCTTTCCAGAAAATAGAGACAGTGGTGATGAATGTAACAGTCCAGCTCTTCATATAATGAATAATCATTGATCTAGATCTGCCCAGGTAGTCTAAGTTAGTGTTCATTGTATCAATACAGTTATTAGTAGTGTTCAATTTTATTCTCAAAAACATTCCTATTTGGACAACAAATTACACAGTCACCTCATTATTATATAGATATATTAAGTTAAGTAATGAGATTATATGTAGATTTTTGTCATTCATTCAATATGCTACCAAAAGACTTTGAATAACTTTTCAAAGAAACAATACCTAAAAAGATCAAAAAGAGAAATTCTAAAAGTTAAATGTCTTCTAACTGTTGGCAGTCATTTAATAAGGAAGCATACAAAACCCAGGAAAAACCCAGGAATCGAACTGGGGTCTCCTGCATTGCAGGCGAGCTACCAGGGAATCCCCAGTCCAATAACATGTCAGTCCCATTCACTCTTACCTTAAAAAAGAATTCTGGATTCCATGCAATCCATAGTGATAATGCACATGAGAAGTGGTTAATGAGGGAAGGTAGAAGTTGCAAAAGTAAGTAAAAGTAAAGTCAAAGGATCTACTCACCAAGCCACTAATTTTTAGTCATAATAAAAACTATTTGAAAAACATTCATATTTGGTCACTGTCAGAGGAAAAGAAAATGACTCTTGTTAACAAATCTTATTACATGGAACCAATACTTCCTTTTAAATCAAAAGACTAGATATCAAGATTGACAACCAATTTCATGTACTACAAATTAAAGGCCAAATCATTTACTCATGACTTCATTCTTTTACTAAACTTGAGAATCTAGTATAAACTTTCTCCAGTCCTTATTTCTTATAGGCAACCCTCAAAGGCTACTATATTTATCAGCTTTCAAGAGGCTATGCTCCATAAGGAATCACTGCAAAATCTCACTAAATTAAAACAACAAATGTTTATTTCTTCCTTGAGTTCCATATAAACTGCAGCTCAACTGTGGTTTTGCTCTAGGCCTGGAATCAGATATGTAATTTACCTATTGTTTCAAAGAAGAGCCAGAAGTTGAAATAAGTAGTCACTTTTAAAAATTTAAACTTTTAAGATTTATAATTTGCTCAGGCGGGACTAATATCACATATGTCATATTCCAATGGCCAAAATAAATCACATACCCAAGCCTAACAGGGCTTCCCTAGTAGCTCAGTGGTAAATCTGCCTACCAAACAGGGGATGCAGGTTAGATCCCTGGGTTGGGGTGATCCCCTGGAGAAGGAAATGGCAATCCCTGAACAGAGAAATTTAACAGGTTACAGTCCATGGGGTCAAAAGAGAGTCAGACATGACTCAGTAACTAAACAAGCCTTACATCAACAAAGCAGAAACATATAACCCTACCACAGATGAAGGAAAAGGGATACTTCCCAACAATCATAAAATATATCACAGCCATGCTCAAACAGTGTTTCAGTATTTTTTTATGTCTTTCCAGTTTTTTTTTTGAAGTCTTGCTAACCCCTGTATTGCCAAATTCTCCCCCCTTCCAAGGATCAGCTCAAATCAAACAAATCCACAAGTCTTTTCCTAATGGTTGCGATTCACTTTGTTTTTACTTTGTCCACTCTTCTGTGCATTTATATTTATCACTTATTTTGACATAAAAATATGGTTTCTATCAATATATATTTGTTTCATGCCCTTATGCCTTGTTTTAAGGACAAGGACCATACTCCCCTCTTTTCATTAATGTATCCACTTTTCATATATAAAATACAATAGAAATATATGTTGACTCAATCATTCACTATTGTTTTGCTCCCTTCAATTTCAGAACTGGTTCTGAACGGTGAAAGACCAGTGATCGAAGCTACATTTACACTATTTCAATAGTTTTGTTATTTATTTATTCAATAAATATTTATTTAAACATCTATCTGTAGCCTGTATAACCTCACATATGAAGGTGCTAATGATGATTCAACAATACTCTTTAAAGCTCTTGAGGAGTTTCATGGCACCACTAAAAGATAAAATATTTTCTATCATAACTGAAGTATCAAAAAAACTAATCTAGAAATAATTATGGACAATCTAGAGAAATGTATATATGTTTACACACACATTTCTTGTATAGTGTGCTTTGATTATGGTTGTCTGTTAGAATCGATCTCTCCCTATGGAATATTTAGGATCCTTCAAACTTACATTACAACATTTTGAAATCAACAAGTGTATGTTTCTCATCTACAAATAACAGTTTACTGTGTCTAACTTATTTTTATATCTGTAAGTCCATAAGAAATTTGCATTACTTTGTGAGTATGAACAACCATGAGAAAAATGGAGATAAAATAGTGAATCAACTAATCAACACTGCTACCACTATAAAAAATATATTTTTTCTCATCCTTATCCTTGCATTTCCTCTGTCCTGACTTTCTCATAATAGAGGTAAAGTTTGAAAGTAGTTTAATAATGTGTGTGTGTGTGTGTGTGTGTGTGTCTGCGCACACATGCACGTGCGTGTGTGTGATCCTATTTGCAGGCTGTTATCAGAGACTCTTGGACAAAAACTATTTGGAAGGAAGTCTGAGATTTAGGCACCATGTTATAACAATACATTGTTCTCAGAGAAACAGAAGTTTTTAGTAAGCGATGACCAATATTCTATCGCAAGTTGTGCCAGGAATTTTGTATTCCCTCACTAAAGGATACTATAATATTACATTTGTAAACTGTTTACTATAAAATTCTTTCCTTTTAGAACTCATGATTACTTGCTTTTTACATTTTGTAAAGACTGACTCTAAGTTAGCAGAAGAATTGTGATTTAGTTTCACCATGATCTCATGATATCTGCCTTGAACAGAGAAGTCCAACGGCAAATTACTTTCTTAAAAGGTTTTCAGGATCTAACTACTACTCATATCTTCATCCACAATAAGTTACTACACCCAAAGCAACCATGGTCAAATAACATGACAAAGATTTATAACAGCTTTATGAAATAATAGGTATACAGAAAGATTCAGCAACCTTTAGTTAGTTAAAATTTTTTCCCAGCTGATTGAAGTTATCATTGTAGGTCTATTGGTAAGAATATCTGGATTACATGCACAAAAATAAAAATAACATTTAAATAAAGCTGTAAGTCATTTTAAAGAAACTAGGATTAGCCCAATTTCACTAGCATTATCGTAGGGAGCAAGACAGTGTGTATCCCGCTATGAGTACAGCTAAAAAGAACTCTATTCCTTTGCTGCTATATTCTTTCTTCTAACAGCGTCTTCATTATTCAGCCCATATTAAAGATCTTGAAGAAGACTGTCGATACTTAATTCCCATGAGAAATTATCAGTGTTTCTGATTTTCAAAATTCTATGGTTGGTCCTAAAATCAGGAATAATGTTCACGAGTATCATGTTCAGATATGTGTATCTTTAATGTTGCTGGAATTAACATAAAGACATTTCATGTTACTAAAGCCCAAAAAACAAATAACAAGGCATTGCTAAGATTTATTACTTCAGTCAGTTAGGTTCAACCACTCAGTCATGTCTGACTCTTTGCCACCCCATGGACTGCAGCATGCCAGGCTTCCCTGTCCATCATCAACTCCTGGAGTTTACTCAAACTCATGTTTGTTGAGTCAGTAATGCCATCCAACCATCTCATCCTCTGCAGTCCCCTTCTCCTCCCACCTTCAATCTTTCCCAGCATCTGTGTCTTTTCTAATGAGTCAGCTCTTCACATCATATGGCCAAAATATTGGAGTTTCAGCTTCAACATCAGTCCTTCCAATGAATAATCAGGACTGATTTCCTTTAGGGTGGACTGGTTGGATCTCCTCGCAGTCCAAGGGACTCTCAAGAATCTTCTCCAACACCACAGTTCAAAAGCATCAATTCTTCAGTGCTCAGCTTTCTTTATAGTCCAACTCTCACATCCATACATGATTACTGGAAAAACCATAGCCTTGACTGGATGGACCTTTGTTGGCAAATTAATGTCTCCACTTTTTAATATACTGTCTAGGTTGGTCATAACTTTTCTTCCAAGGAGTAAGTGTCTTTTAATTTCATAGCTGCAGTCACCATCTGCAAAGATTTTGGAGCCCCAAAAAATAAAGTCTGCCACTGTTTCCACTGTTTCCCCATCTATTTGCCATGCAGTGGTGGGACCAGATGCCATGATCTTCATTTTCTGAATATTGAGCTTTAAGCCAACTTTTTCACTCTTCTCTTTCACTTTCATCAGGAGGCTCTTTAGTTATTCTTCACTTTTTTGCAATAAAGGTGGTGTCATCAGCATATCTGAGGTTATTGATATTTGGTAGCTGCTCTATATTTAGAATAATATTAATATCTATCTACTGCACAGCTGATGGTACTCTCTGCAAGAGTTGGCCATGACTATCAGCTAAATCACCACCACCACCATGAAGTACTACTTACTTGATTTAGTAATCTCTAAACAAGATTCGGTCAGGAAGCAACAGTTCGAACTGGACATGGAACAACAGACTGGTTCCAAATAGGAAAAGGAGTCCGTCAAGGCTGTAGATTGTCACCCTGCTTATTTAACTTCTACGCAGAGTACATCATGAGAAACGCTGGGCTGGAGGAAGCACAAGCTGGAATCAAGATTGCCAGGAGAANAGACATTACTTTGCCAACAAAGGTCCATCTAGTCAAGGCTATGGTTTTTCCACTGGTCATGTATGGATGTGAGAGTTGGACTGTGAAGAAAGCTGAGTGCCCAAGAATTGATGCTTTTCAACTGTGGTGTTGGAGAAGACTTTTGAGAGTCCCTTGGACTGCAAGGAGATCCAACCAGTCCATTCTGAAGGAGATCAGCCCTGGGATTTCTTTGGAAGAAATGATGCTAAAGCTGAAACTCCAGTACTTTGGCCACCTCATGCAAAGAGTTGACTCATTGGAAAAGACTGATGCTGGGAGGGATTGGGGGCAGGAGGAGAAGGGGACAACAGAGGAAGAGATGGCTGGATGGCATCACGGACTCAATGGACGTGAGTTTGAGTGAACTCCGGGAGTTGGTGATGGACAGGGAGGCCTGGCATCCTGCGATTCATGGGGTCGCAAAGAATCAGACATGACTGAACTGAACTGAAACAAGATTCTACTTACAATTTGATAAAAATATGTTCTTCTTTCTCCATATATAACCTCTATCCCTTTGCCTTTGAAGAGATTTTGAACCTTGAGTTTATTTAATAGATTCCTATTTGAACTTGATTTCTTAGAATTTTATAAGTGCTTCATCTTGGCTTTCCATATATGAATACAGATTGGCCATACTCTTTCTCAGAACAGATACTCCCTTTATGCAAACATTTAGCATCTGTCTAGTGATGAGAGTACAATATGTGTTGGCCACAAAAGCTTCAAATTGGTGAAAAATGGCTGTCTATTCAAAACAGACATTCTGCTACTTTTCCCAAAGCATATATCTAAATAGTTCTATCGATAGTTTAACACTCTATCTCTGTATAATTTGAGCTTGTAGAATTTGGGGCATCATCTTAGCTATTCTATATTCTATTAGAATATAATTGTGTAACTCCATCAGAACTAGTCAATATAGAGCCAGTTGCTATTTGAGTGAATAGATTATCCTCATAATTCAGCACAGCTATTAATAACCATGAAGCACCATGATAACTGAATTGTCTCTTATGCTGTACTTAAGAGAGTATGAGCATTTGGAGTCATCAGAGAACAAGAAAAGAAGAAAAGCTTCAGTTGGGGCAAACGTGTGAGTGCATACACATGAATGTATGCATATTATGTTTATGAATGACAGGTGTGCTGGAATTAATTTCTCACATAAAAGAGATTAATCTCAAGTAATAAAATGTAAAGTATTCAAAAAGGAAAATGATTGCTAAATAACCTCAGGAAACACCCTCGTAGTACCAGTTTCCAGCTCTCCAGTTTTACTTTAATTATTTCACCCTGTATCAGCATCCTGAAAAGGTTAGAAAGGTTAAAATTACTATGCTAACAGAAACTTACAGTTTCCATTCCATACTTTGCTTTTTTCCCTGAAACTTTCAGCTGAATAATATATATAACCTTTCAATTTTTTTGAAAAGCAACACTGGCAAATAGCTAGACTGCTTGGAAAATTCTGGCAAAGTAATGTTAGTTTAAGACAATGCTAGCTTGACATAAACTAGTTGCATTAGACCGATTTCAAAGACTAATGAAAATGCAAGGAAATTTTTTAAAAAGTCATTGCTCCACAGTAAGATCTTGTCCTGGGCCTGGGCTGTAGATAGTAGATCTGAAATTGCCCCTGACTGATGCCATTAAAAAGAGAAAGAATAATTCATTCAAATGGATCCATACTAATGTATCATCCAACTTGTCATTTTATGAAATACCAGCACATATAGTTGTAAAAGACTGAATGCAATTATTTCCTATTTTCTCTAGTCATAATTTGAAATGTCAATCTGCAAAGACTGCAAAACAAACATAGCTTACAGCATGTTTTTCAATGTATTTTCATCATTTCCCTTTGAGTTTATCCCATCATTTATATAACAAATGGCTTTATTTTTTCATTATATGAGTGCCTGAACCTGTATAATACCCAATAAGCAGAAAACACTGAAAAAGGCCATTGGTGTTTTGATATATACAAAGAAAAGAGATCTATGAAATGTTTCCTTCATGTGTATTTTAAGCTGACTGATTTTACATTGAAATATAAGCATATCACAATTTAATTAGCTTAAAGTCAATAATGCTTCCCAGGTGGTTCAGTGGTAAATAATCCTCATGCCAATGCAGGAGACACGGGTTTGATTCCTGGGTTTGGAAGATACCCTGGAGGAAGAAATGGCAGCGCACTCCAATATGTCTTCCTGGAGAATCCCATGAACAGAAGAGCCTGGTGGGCTACAGTCCATAGGATTGCACAGAGTCAGACAGGACTGAGTGACAGAGTACGCATGCATGCAAAGTCAGTGATCATTTTCAGTTAAACAGGACATTCCATATAACACTAATTTCTTTGAAAATATAGTGAATTCTTATTTATTTATTTACCCAAAGAAAATTGACATAGTCCTTTGGAATATAGTCATGTTGAAAGTACAAAATATTAATATAAAACTGTAAATACGGAACACTTAAACTTGAATTTGCAATAAAAGAATCTAAATCACTATTGTTTAGTGGTCACTTAAATGGTCACACAAAAATTTTTTTGCCATCTTCCAAAGTGTCTACCTCTCCTCACTCTGTTTTTGTTTTTGTCTCTTTCTTATTCCCTCTGTCAAGTTGTGTGTGTGCATCGTGCACACATCGATATACACATGTGTGTGCACATTCTTTTTCCAAAACCCTTCCTGTCTACGTATGTTTAATTCTGGATTTAAAAAGAACCAAATTCAAAATACAGCCATCAATACTGATTCACCAGTTGTAAGAAATGTACCACACTAACTCAAGTTGTTAGTAGCTGGGAAAATTATGCTGGAAAGTTATCAATTATTAATTGAATTTCTTTAATAGATATGGAGCTATTCAGATTATTTGTTTATACTTCTGTGAGTTTTAGTAGCTTGCATCTTTAAATAAATTGGTCCATTTCACTAAAGTTAGCAAATTTATGGGCACAGAGTTGTTAAATGTCTATTTTCTCATGTCCACAGAATCAGTAGTGATATTTCCTATTTCTTTTTTTTTTCCATTCTTTTTTATTTTTTTACTTTACAATACTGTATTGGTTTTGCCATACACTGACATGAATCCACCACGGGTGTACATGCGTTCCCAAACATAAACCCCCTCACACCTCCCACCCCATAACACCTCTCTGGGTCATCCCCGTGCACCATCCCCAAGCATCCTGCATCCTGCATCGGACATAGACTGGCAATTCGTTTTTTACATGATAGTATACATGTTTCAGTGCCATTCTCCCATCTCATCCCACCCTCTCCCTCTCCCCCAGAGTCCAAAAGTCCGCTCTACACATCTGAGTCTCTTTTGTTGTCTCGCATACAGGGTCATTATCACCATCTTTCTAAATTCCATATATATGCATTAGTATACTGTATTGGTGTTTTTCTTTCTGGCTTACTTCACTCTGTGTAATCGGCTCCAGTTCCATCCATCTCCTTAGAACTGATTCAAATGTATTCTTTTTAATGGCTGAGTAATACTCCATTGTGTATATGTACCACAGCTTTCTTATCCATTCATCTGCTGATGGATATCTAGGTTGTTTCCATGTCCTGGCTATTATAAACAGTGCTGCAATGAACATTGGGGTACATGTGTCTCTTTCTATTCTGGTTTCCTCAGTGTGTATGCTAATGTTAATAATATGTCTCATTTTCTTGGGTTGCCTCACTAGAGGTTTATCAGTTTTATTGTTCTTTTCAAATAATTAACTTTTTCTTCATTGTTTCTTGTGTTCAGCTTCACTGACTTCATTTTATTCAGCTTACTTTGCATTTCATTTACTTCTTTTTCTCATTTACTAAGGAGGAAACTTAGAAGACAGATTTTAGATATTTTTTCTTTTCCAATATACACATTTAGTGGTATAAAATTCTCTCTCAGCACTGCTTTAAATGCATCCCACAAATTTTAAGTTGTATTTTTGCTTTCATTTAGTTGAAAACATGTTTATTTTTCTTCAAACTTGTTCTTAGACCCAGGTCCATGTGCTTTTAGAAGTGTGTTATTTAATCTTCAAATATTTTGAAACTTTCCAGCTACTTTTCTGTTAACGATTTCAGATTTAATTTTACTGTGTTCTGAGAACATAACATATTCTGCATGATTTCTATTCTTTTAAGTTTGTTGAGGAATATTTTGTGGACCAGAATGTGGTCTGTCTTGGTGAATGCTCCATATGAACTTGAGTAGAATGTGCATTTTGCTCTTGTAGATTGAATTATTCTATAGATGTCAGCTAGATCCAGTTCATTGATGATTTTGGGAATTAATGTCTTTGTGGCATGGTACCTAATAAAAACTCAATAAATGCTTTTCAAATGTATGAATAAATGACTAAATTAGCAAATGAAGAATATTCCATGTCATATACCATAATGTAGTTAATCTCTTCTTTAGTAAGGAACATTGAAATAAGTTAAGATTTTGCACTATTACAATCTATTTATTAATGTACATGTATGAATGGATTTTAATATCTATAACTCTGCAATTTTATTGTGTATAAAAGGAGAAGTTGAGACACAAAACATTAATGAAATTATATTCCTAAAAGTTCACTATCAGATTTTCCTCACTGTGCAGTACTGGCATCTTTCCCTTCCCACCACATCTTAATCATGTGCATCTTGTTCATTATTGACTGCTGTATTTGCACCTGTTGTTTTGGAATAGTATGCAATATTAATGCAAACTGATTTTTAACATGATACCACAAATTTCACATATGGAAATGTGGTTCATGCAGTAAAATTAGAAAACTGCTGAAATCACAAAATGATGACAATGGAGATATGGCATAGTTAGGACTTCCCTCTAGCTCAAATGGTAAAGAATCTGCCTGTAATACAGGAGACCAGGGTTTGATCCCAGGGTCGAGAAGATCCTCTGGAGAAGAGAGGATCCACTCCAGTAATCTTGCCTAGAGAATCCCATGGACAGAGAAGCCTTGGAGGGTTACAGTCCTTGCCAAGAGTCGGACACAACTGAGTGACTCACACACACATGACATAGTTAAACTAGTTAACATAAGCAGAAGAGGAAACTGACACCTATGGTTACATGATAGATGTTTCAAAATAAATGTTTCATATTAAAGTAAATAGAAAAGCTTATGGAATAATTGAGGTTTTGTTGAAAAAGTCATAAAAGGGGATTAAATGTAAGGCTATTATAAAATATTATGAGATATGCTACACTAAACAGTTTATAAAGTTGATTTTTATATTTTTTTAAAAAAACCTTTGCTTTGTACAGAACATGGAAATATATCATATTTGTCAGTCCTAAGTCTTTTAATTGTACTGATAGTGATTTCATTTTCTGTGCTGTGTAAGATTTAAATTCTCCAGTGTCAAATCTGTGGGTCTTTCATTATAGCTATTAGACAGAATATAGATTTCATACGTACACACACATACGTACACACACATACATGCATACACACTTCAGATCAAGATGACAAAACAGCAAGATTATTAAACTTCTCCCCCACATTTCCTTATATAATACTTATAAATGTATTTGCTTGTTAAATTCCTAAAACAATATGAACTTTGTGTCCATGTGTATACATGTGTGTACATGGGATAAAATCTATATCTAATCTACTCTTCTCCCACTTCATTTACAGTTGTCCCAGTATCATCTGTTTAAGCACTATATCATTTTTCATTGACTGTAGATGCCCTCTTATTGCACATATAATTGCTGCTTATATATGGCCCTATTTTCTTGGGCTTTTCTTCTGTTCCAATGACCAACTTTGTCACCAATATTACATTCTTTTAAGCTTTAGAGTTCTGTAGTTTATCTTATGCAGGTATACATTGGAGATATTGCAGGTTTGGTTCCAGATCACCACAATAAAGCAAATAAGGAATGAAGTGAATCACACAAAAAGTTATGTTTACACTATACTTTAGTCTATTAACTGTGCAATAGCTTTATGTCTAAAAGTTATTTAACTTAATTAAAATATACTTTATTGTTAATAATGCTAATCGCAATCTGAGCCTTCAATTAGTTATAATCTTTTTGCAGCAGTAACATCACTGATCACATATGACTGTATCAATATTACAGTAGTGAAAAGTTAGAAATATCGAGAACTACCAAATCGTGACAAAGAAATATAAAGTGAGGAAATATTATTGTAAAAATGATGTAATAGTCTTGCTTATGCAGGGTTGCCACAAACTTTTAATTTGTGGGGGGAAAAAAAGCAGTACCTCAGAAATGCAAGGAAGTGAAACACCATAAAATGAGATATGCCTGGGTTTGGCAAGACCCGTCAATTTTTTTGTTTATCAAAATTTAATTATTCTTTATTGTATTTTTTTAAGATGCCAACTTTCATAACTTTTCATTAGTATTGTCATTGACTATCCATAAAATGTATCAATTAAATTTTACGTCACTGGCATCTTTGCAATATATTTTTCCTAGCTAAAAATATGGACAACAGACCGGTTCCAAATTGGGAAAGGAGTACATCAAGGCTGTATATTGTCACCCTGCTTATTTAACTTATATGCAGAATACATCATGTGAAATCCCAGGCTGGATGAAGCACAAGCTGGAATCCAGATTGCCAGGAGAAATATCAATAACTGCAATATGCAGATGACACCACCCTTATGGCAGAAAGTGAAGAAGAACTAAAGGCCTCTTGAAAGTGAAAGAGGAGACTGAAAAATCTGGCTTAAAACTCAACATTCAGAAAACTAAGATCATGGCATCTGGTTCCATCACTTTATGGCAAATAGATAGGGAAGGAAAGAAAGTGGGAGGCTATTTTGGGGGCTCCAAAATCACTGCAGATAGTGACTGCAGCCACGAAATTAAAATACACTTGCTCCTTGGAAAAAAAATCTGTGACAAACCTAGAGACCATATTAAAAAGCAAGCATTACTTTGCTGACAAACGCTGTCTAGTCAGAGCTTGGCTTTTCCCACAGTCACATATGGATGTGAGAGTTGGACTATAAAGAAAGCTGAGCTCTGAAGAATTGATGCTTTNTTAACTTAATTAAAATATACTTTATTGTTAATAATGCTAATCGCAATCTGAGCCTTCAATTAGTTATAATCTTTTTGCAGCAGTAACATCACTGATCACATATGACTGTATCAATATTACAGTAGTGAAAAGTTAGAAATATCGAGAACTACCAAATCGTGACAAAGAAATATAAAGTGAGGAAATATTATTGTAAAAATGATGTAATAGTCTTGCTTATGCAGGGTTGCCACAAACTTTTAATTTGTGGGGGGAAAAAAAGCAGTACCTCAGAAATGCAAGGAAGTGAAACACCATAAAATGAGATATGCCTGGGTTTGGCAAGACCCGTCAATTTTTTTGTTTATCAAAATTTAATTATTCTTTATTGTATTTTTTTAAGATGCCAACTTTCATAACTTTTCATTAGTATTGTCATTGACTATCCATAAAATGTATCAATTAAATTTTACGTCACTGGCATCTTTGCAATATATTTTTCCTAGCTAAAAATATGGACAACAGACCGGTTCCAAATTGGGAAAGGAGTACATCAAGGCTGTATATTGTCACCCTGCTTATTTAACTTATATGCAGAATACATCATGTGAAATCCCAGGCTGGATGAAGCACAAGCTGGAATCCAGATTGCCAGGAGAAATATCAATAACTGCAATATGCAGATGACACCACCCTTATGGCAGAAAGTGAAGAAGAACTAAAGGCCTCTTGAAAGTGAAAGAGGAGACTGAAAAATCTGGCTTAAAACTCAACATTCAGAAAACTAAGATCATGGCATCTGGTTCCATCACTTTATGGCAAATAGATAGGGAAGGAAAGAAAGTGGGAGGCTATTTTGGGGGCTCCAAAATCACTGCAGATAGTGACTGCAGCCACGAAATTAAAATACACTTGCTCCTTGGAAAAAAAATCTGTGACAAACCTAGAGACCATATTAAAAAGCAAGCATTACTTTGCTGACAAACGCTGTCTAGTCAGAGCTTGGCTTTTCCCACAGTCACAGATGGATGTGAGAGTTGGACTATAAAGAAAGCTGAGCTCTGAAGAATTGATGCTTTTGAACACTGGTGTTGAAGAAGACTCTTGAGAGTCCCTTGGACTGCAAGGAGATCCAACCAGTCAATCCTATAGGAAATCAGTCCTGAATATTCACTGGAAGGACTGATGCTGAAGCTGAAACTCCAAAACTTTGGCCACCTGATGCAAAGAACTGACTCACTGGAAAAGACCCTGATGCTGGGAAAGATTGAAGGCAGAAGGAGAAGGGGATGACGGAGGATGAGATGGTTGGATGGCATCACTGACTTGATGGACATGAGTTTAAGCAAGCTTCAGGAGCTGGTAATGGACAGGAAAACCTGGCGTGCTGCAGTCCATGGGGTCAGAAGAGTTGGACACAACTGAGCGACTGAACTGAACTGAAAATATAGTGTGCATTTTTATTTATTTAGGTCTTTTCTTGTATTTGTCTTTTTTCTAACACTCAGTGGAATTCCTTTCAATATTTTACCATTATATATGATGTTTTCTGTAGATTTCTATGGTATCAGCTTAGTTAAGTTAACATAAATGTGCCTATTGAATATTTTTAGTTACTGGGAGCCAAGGAGATAATCCAAATATCATGTGGGGGTTTTAGTGTTTGTTTGTTTGAAATAAAAGAAAGGACCTGAAATTATTTCATTTATTTATTGACTTCCTCACCCACTCACTCCATTAGACATTAAGCTTCATGAGAACAGAGACCATGTCTTTCTTAACTTTTACAATCCAGTACCAAGGACAGAGTCTCTCACTAAATGGAGAATGGAAGAAATCAAATTTAGAAATTTACCCAATGACTTTAAAGAAGCCTTAAGCATATGGTTCTCTATTTTGGAGGAAAATCTTAAAATTTGGAGATGCAGCCACTGAATTAAATCCTGATTCTGATTCTTAATATCAGTATGATTTGGAGCAATTTAACTCCTCTGAGTTGCCTAAATGGAAACTGAAATGGATAAAACACAGAACCATTGTGAGAAATAAGTGTAATGATGCTATAAAGTTCTTAACAAAGTATAAGATATATAATTCATAATATTAAATACTACTGTCATTTTCCTCTTTTCCTCATAAACTAGGAATACTATTTAAATAACTGTTGGGCAGTTATATATGATATTGTTTATGTTCATTATTGAAACATACATTCTTTTTCATGTTTTATAATGTTTTATATAGAGTGAACATAACTTATGATTTTTACAAGTCTGAGTTCATATACCTCTAGAACCATAGAAATCTTCCCTTCAATAAGTGTTTTCACAAACAGCCATGGCCTGCAATCTATCATATTCCTTCTGGTGATAAAAAATATTCAATCCAACTAAATATTTGAATATTTAATATCTTCTATAAATGTACTTCACAAACAATCACAATATGAAACCTCTCACAATCCTTCTACTGCTATAAACTATTCAATACAATCCTATGATGTTTATTTAACATACATTATAGAAAATATTAGTAAGAAAGGACCATTATCTTCAAAGGAATCCCATATTATGAGTGAAGGAGATGAGAAATAGACTTGAAACAAACATATAATTAGGTATATATAATTTTCAGACATTGCAGTATTGCTTTTGTACCCATTTAATTATGAATATGGGCTTTGTCAGTGGCTCAGAAAAATTTGCCTGCAATCTTAAATTGCAGCTGCAGGAGACTTGGGTTTGAACCCTGGGTCAGGAAGATCCCCTGGAGGAGGTCATGGCAACTCACTCCAGTATTCTTGCCTGAAGAATGTCTATGGAACAGGGGAGAGTGGTGGGTTACAGTTTATAGGGTCCGCAAAGAGTCAGACAGGACTGAAGTGACTTAGTATGCACGCATGCAAGTATGAAATCATGAATATATGTCCATCAAAATGTTACAAAGATAGAATCAGTTTTTATATTCAGCTTTATAACTTTCTGGAAATAAACTGAATAAAATTATAGATTTTAAAATGTTGAGGGACTCAAATTCTCAGGTGAGAAATTGGAGGAACAGAGAGGTCCAAAGTTACCTAGACAGCTGAGAATTAAAGCCTGATTCCCTACATGCTAACTAATTATCCCTTTCACATAGAGCATGTGATATATATTGACAATTTACATTAACTCACATAGTTATATTGTGACTTAACATTCTGAGATGGCAATTTCTTTGGGATTCTTTATCTTCATGCCAAAACTACTTGCTGACTATAAAGCTTTTCTCTCAATTTTGCATAAATAATTCATCTATTCATGCATTTGAAAAACTATCTGATATAACAACTTTAAATTGCCTAGCTCATTCCCAGAAGCTAGTTATTCCCTAAAACATATTCACTTTGAGTAATTCAGTTTTGTTCAGTCATGTGAAATTCTCCTATACTTTTCATAATTTAAGAAATTGTTAACTTACTTTTTTGTTAATGCTTAAAGCCTATTTTAATAATACAAGATAATTTTAAAGTTTTCATTAATAATTTGAAAAAATCCAGTGGTTCTTCAGAACTATTGCTACAAATTCAGATAAAAAATGAATTAGTAGACTGATGTCAGCATTAGGTTGGTGTAAGATGCTCCCTTTCTCCCCTTTAATCTCCAACTAGTAAAACACTCATAAATCAACAAAGGTTCTTCTACCCAACATACCGGGAATTGGGGAAGTCCAAACATCTGTCCTTCTGAAGGTGAGTGGATTAGACTACATACAGTAGGTAGAACTGGAGGAAAAGTTCAGGTGGTATCTGTAATCTTGACCATGGCAACTGAGCTTGCAGCCACAGAGAACCTAGTATCAGCAGCAGAGGCTCCACGAACAATTTTTCCTTCCCAGCTGCAGGTACTAGTGGTCCACAGGGAACCAAGCAGCAGTAGAGATGGAACTTGCCTCTCCAGCTGCAGTGGAACCCACATCTCTGGGCCCCTGCCCTAGCGGCAGCAACTGTAAAGCCAACAATCCTAGACATAGCAAAGGTACCCACAAGCCCAGGTTTCCTCTAAATACGCACTGCTACCACCATGCAGCAGTGCTCACGTCTCAAGTGATCCCAGGCACGGTGGAGACACCACTATCCCCCTGCCCTCAGTGAAACTCCAGCAACAGCAGCCATACTGGCAGCAGCAAGGCACCAGCAATACCAGAGGCACAAGCAGCAATGACAGGGAACAAGTGACTTTCTGGCAGAGGCAGTGGGGGATAGAAAGTGTGATTCACAAATGCAGCTAGAAGCAGCTCAGTTAGGACAAGCACAAAATACTTGTGCTATAGTGCCAAGCAACACAATAACAGTAGGGAACTTTAACACTCCACTTACATCAGTGGACAGACCATCCATCCAGACCAACAAGGAAACAATCACCTTAAATGAATCTTTAGATCAGACGGATAGCAGATATACACAGAACATTCCACACAAAAGCAGAGAATAGACATTATGCTCAATACAAATGGAACATTCTCAAGGACCAACCATATGTTTGGCACAAAACAATAAATTTAAGAAGACTAAAATCATATCAAGCATCTTTTCTGACCACAGTGGTATGAAGTTAGAAATCAACTACAAAAGAAGGCTGGGAAAATCATAAATATGCAGAGATGAAACCACAGATGCTACTGAAAAATGATCTCATCAATGAAAAAATTAAAAAATAAAATCAATGCAAAATAAAAGAGAAAGATTACCATTGTATGATATTACTTATAAGTGGAATCTAAAATATGACACAAATGAATCTATCTATGAAACAGAAATAGAATCACAGACATATAGAACAAACAGACTGGTGGTTGCCAAGGGAGAGAGGTTGGAGATATGGAGTGCGAGGCTGGGGTAAGCAAATGTAGTTTTAACATATGGGTAAATAATAGTCTCAGTATACAGCATGGAGAAGTATATACAATATCCTCTGATAAATCATAATGGAAAAAATGAGAAACTAAAGAGAAGTTACAACAAACATTATAGAATTATAAAGGATTATGAGACTACTATGAACAGCTGTATACCAACAAACTGTACAACCTAGAAGAAACAAATACCCTCTTAGAATTATATAATCTTTCAAAACTGAATCATGAAGAAAGAGAAAATCTGAACAGACTGATACAATGACTAGTAAGGAGACTGCAATGCTAATCAAAAACTTTCCCAAAATAAAATCTGGTACTTACTTCTTTAGTGGTGAATTCTACCAAATATTCAAATAAAATTTAACACCTATCCTTCTCAAACTCTTCCAAAATATTGAAGAAGAGGGAATGTTTTCTAACATATTTTAAGAGGCCAGCACTACTGTAAAACCAAAACACCAGACAATTACAAAAGGTAAAAAGACATCACAGGCCAATATCTCTGGCAAACACAGGCATAAAAATCTTCAACCAAATACTAGCAATACAGCAGTATATTAAATGGATCATATCCCAAGATCAAGTGAGATTTATTTAAGGGATGTGAAGAGAGTTCAGTACCCACAAATCAGTCAATGTGATATAACATGTAAACAAAATGAAGGGTAGAAAAAATCATATAATCATCTCAATAGATGCAAAAATGTATTTAATAAGTCAACACCTATTTATGCTAAAAATCTCAATAAAATGAGTATATAAGTAACATATCTCAACATAACAAAGGCCACATATGAAAAATCAACATCACAATGGCATAAAAACTGAAAGATAGCCCTCTAATGTCAAGAACAAGGCAACAAAGCACACTGTTGCCACTCTTATCCAACATTGTATTAGAATTCCTAGCCAGAGCAATTAGGCAGTTAAAACTAAAGGGCATAAAAATTGTAGAGAAAGAAATAAAAGTGTCACTAGTTGTAGATGACATGATACTATACAAAGAAAACCCTAACGATGGCATCAAAAATTATTAAAAACAATAAGTGAATATAGCAAAGTTGCAGAATACACAATCAATATACAAATATTTGTCATAAACTCAGAGAAAGAAAAATTAAGAAAATAATTCGATTGCATCAAAAAATACCGAGGAATAATTTTTTTTTTACTTAAACATCTTATTTTCTATTGAGGTACAGCTGATTAACAATACTGTGATAGTTTCAAGTGAACAGTGAAGGGATTCAGCCATACATACACATGTATCTATTCTCCCCCAAACTACCTTCCCATCCAGGCTGCCAAATAACATTGAGCAGAGTTCCATGTGCTAAACAGTAGGTCCTTGTTGGTTAACCATTTTAAATATAGCAGTGTGTACATGTCCATCCCAAACCAAGGAAGTGAAAGACCTGTACACTGAAAAGAGTTTAGACACTGAAAAGAAAAATGAAGACAAAAATATTGCAAGATATCTTGTGCTCATGGATTGAAATAATTAATATTGTTAAAATGTCCCTAAAACCCTAAGCAAGCTACAGATTCAGTGGAATCCCTATTAAAACATCAATGGTATGCTTCAGAGAATAAGAAGAAAAAAATCCTAATATTTGTGTGGAAACACAAAGGATTCCGAATAGCTAAAACATTAAGAAAGAGGAACAAAGCTGGAGGTATCCTACTTCCTGATTTCAAATTATACTACAGTGCAACAGTAACCAAAACTGTATAGTACTGGCACCAAAACAGACACATAGGTTATTGGAACAGAATAGTAAGCCCAGAAGTAGGCCTAGATACATGTATGGTTAATTAATCTGTAACAAAGGAGACAATACTACAATACTACAATAGAGAAAAGACAATTTCTTCAATGTGTTGTACTGGGGAAACATCAAAGTATTTGCAAATTATACATCTGAAAAGGGCTAATGCCCAAAATATATAAAGAACTTATAATATTCAACAATGACAAAAAGCAACTTGATTAAAAAATGTGCAGAGTATCTGAACAGAATTTTTTCCAAGAAGACATACAGATAGTTAATAGCACGTGAAAAGATGTTCAACATCACTAATTACAAGAGAAATGCAAATAAAATTGTAATGTCACCTCACACCTGTTAGAATAGTTATTATTTTTTAAAAAAAGAAATATCAACAATTGAAGAGAATGTGGAGGAAAGGGATTATACACTGTAGACAGGTATATAAATTAGTGCAGCCACTACAAAAAAACAGTAAAGAGATTCCTTAAAAGTTAAAAATAGAACTACCATCTGATTGTGAATGTACTATTTCAGAAAGATATATGCACCCTTATGTTCACTGCATTATTTATAATAAGCAAGAAATGGAAGCAATCTAGGTGCCCATCAATAGATGAATGGATAAAGAAGATGTAATATACGTGTATACACATACACACACACAGTGGAATACTACTCAGTCATTAAAAACAAGAAATTTTGCCATTTGCAAAAATATGAGAGACTTTGAGGGTGTTATGATAAGTGAAATGAGTCAGAGGGAGAAAGACAAATACCATGATTGTTCTCATACGTTTAATATTAAAAACAAAATAAACAAAACAAAAACAAACACATAGACACAGAGAACAGATTGGTGGCTACCACTGGGAAAGACAGGGTCGGGGGAGGATGAAATGGTTACAGGGGATTAGTAGTATGGTGAGAAATGGAAACTATACTTTTTGGCAGTAAGCATGCAATCATATATACAGAAACTGAACTACAATGTTGTACACGTGAAACTTACATAAGGTTATAAACCAATGTTACTTCAATTGAAAAACTAAATTCTTAAAAGCACAGAAGCTAAGTTAAAGTACATGAATCTGCCATTGTTTCCAAATATGACATGGCTTATGAGATGAAATTGGTAACAAAATTAAGCTAGATATAGCAGAATTGAGACCATGCAGGATCCAATGTAATTTAGCCTAGGTTCTTTCCCACAGATCTTACTACAAACAGAATATAATTAAGCCCTACAATCTTGGGGGAAACATTAATTTCAAATAAACTTTTCAGGGAGATTGGCTTTTGCTTCTGAGGAATCAGGGTTATCAGAACTGCTGAGGTTACTTATTAAACTTTGGTTGTGCCTGATATACTGCCTAAGTTTGGGGCCCAAAAAGCAAATACCAACAGATGTTTTGGGAGAAACACCTGTGGCACAGTGGACCCAGGCACAGTGAGTAAGAGGAGGCTTGATGCACACAGAAGGAACAGGATGGAGGGATAGAGTGGGAAGAGCCTCAGAGAGCAGTGCAGCTCTGAGAAACTTTCCACTAGGCCAAGCAAAAGCTGCCTCGCACAGACCGTTGGGCAGAAGAGGTGTGCAAGAGTACCCACACTGTGCTTGTCACCGACTGGGCACATGCCAGGAAGACTGCTCTAAAGCAGTGGTGGGTCCAGAGTAACAGCTGGGACAGTCAGTCTGTTCCTCAAAGTGGGTTCTCTTGGAGATCTGAGGAACATATTTCCATGGCTGCTGCAGCATATAGACACAGTGGATATGATAAACTCATAAAAAATAGTTTCAGTCAAGTTTTCCTCCTCAGCATATTTCGTCATGCTTGAGTTACGTTCTGAAGAGAAACAGCATTCATAAAAATATGTCTTACAGAAACCCAGGGGAAAAGGTACGTTTTATTCTTATACTTTATCATCACCTCTCAGGGGACAAGGGGAAATCATGTGGCTCTCTCCGCCTCATTCATGGGACTCTTCCTCTTTTACCACCTGCTCCAATTCCTTTCCTTGCCCTGCAAAATGGGTACACTTCTAAAGTGCTTTTGTCTCTTCATCTCTATCCTCAATGAATTCTCAAGACATCCACATTGGTGTCCTTGTAGCCACTTTCCAGAGATACTTTTTCTATAGCTCCTGACTTAAGTCACAGCCTCAGCTATCTTCAAGAAATGCTGCATTTGCTATTCCAACACAACTTTAATTTACCATGTCAAAAACAAACATGAAAAAATTTATTGTTTCGTTACCAGTTATTTTTTCCTAAGGAAATCATTCTTGAAAGACTTGAGTCATCCTCTCCCTGCACTAAGCATTATCAGGGTTTTTCAATTTCCTTTTTTTATGGAAAAATCTTTTAAATCCTCCCTTCAATTCCACCCACATACCACAGACTATGTCCTCATCATCCAATACAAGTATGCTTATGATAGTGTCAGCTGTTTACCTCACTCCCTGAAATAAGAACAGAAACTCTGGAGCATCAGCTGGGGTCACTGTCTCAGAGAGTGTAAAAGACAAATGTGAAGCCAGAGACGAGGCACATCAGGGGGCCAGGAGTTACTCACCCATCAGGTAGCTGCCATGTGTATACTAATATTCTTTTAATAGTGATAAAAACTGTGAACAATAAAGAAACACAGTGTAACCCTTTGTGAGAAATATACTGCATTTTTTTAACCCATGACAACTTTTATACCAAGAAGCATTTTTGTGTGATATTTTTTTCTACTATGGTTTTGCAAAACAACAAGGGATTTTAAATTATCTTGCACATAATTGCCTCCACAGATAAGAGGGTTCAGCTGGAAAGTCTAAATTTCCATCTATGAAAACTGGCTTAATCCTTCCACCAAACAAAAATTCAAAATATGGATCCCAATATGCCACAGGTAACTGTTAAAAATATTACAACACGTCTTCAAGATTACACTAGGTGAGAACACAGGAACCATAAGTATTGTTTGTGGATTAGGTGAAACAAAGTTCCTCTTTGCCAGCAACCCCAAAGGGCTAGATCAGTCTTAGAGCTGCAGCCACAAGTTATAAGCTCCAGAGTCAAAGCCAAGAAAAACAAAGAGGTCACCTCCCAGTCAATTTCTGTTCCTCTTCTCTGAGACTGCCCTTGCTTCTCCCTTAAAAGTCAATAAAAGCAGGGCACGGTGCACACACCTATCCACACAGCTCAAGGAATGAACCCAGAATGCCTCCAAGAGGCAAATTCATAAGCTAAGAGAGCAGAGTGTAAACGCCACTTGGAATGTGCCTGTTATCCATGTCATACATTCTCCTCCCAGCCTGAGAAGGATGTCAATTTGCTTAGTTCTTTGTTGTATAAGACATAGCTTCAAGCCAAATACAAAGGACTTTACCATCACTTTGTCTTTATATCAGAAGAACGGAGCATTGTAAATAGGTGCTTGCAAAGAGAATGCCTGCATTCTTCCTCAGCCTGGTACTGATGACTTTCCCTTCCTAACTCCTTTTGAAGTTATGAGTCAGAATTGATGTGCATTGTTTTTTGAATATTTAGATATTAGGTGCTGTAGAAATGCAAATAGTGAAATGCAGATAAAAAATATATACTCCCTTACACTTTCATGTCTCATTGTTTCAAACTGTCCAATTCTAGCTCCCAAAAGAAATGCAACATATGGACTTTAAAAATAAAATAAAAGCACATTGACAATTAAGCATAAGAATGATTTGCTGCAAGCTTTTTGTTCTGTTATGACCCTTTGCCTACCACTGTGACTAGAATCAGAACACATGTTCATCATTGCAATATACACCTCTCTCTCAGAACTTCTAAACATCTTAACCCACAGTTATCACTCCATTAAGTGGTAATATCAAATATTTTTTTTGCTTACCAATTAAGGTATATGTTTTCTGCTTTGTATTGCAGTGCCTTAAAATAGCTACCTCAGAGATTTTGGGTTTTGTTTTCGTTTGGGTTTTATATTTTGTGTTCAACCCTCTCAAAATAAGATGTTTTAGAAAGACTTTTTATTCTTTTCAAGTGACCCCTGTTTAGTAACTGGTTCCAATTAAAGTAAATGCATTTTTTGTCTTAGTAAACCCATAAGAGGAAATATGCACAAAACTCACTTTTCTGATGAAAACCAAGTAGAAATGCTTAATGAACAACACAGTGACATATTCTTAGATGGAAATGGGGGGAAGTGGAAATGTGGTGAAATGGAAGTGGGGTGTTTTTATATCCAGAAAATAGATATTCCCTTAGAATTTCTTTCTTTTATTGTATAAGAAAATAATTTTTACCAAGATCTGACTTTTATAATATTTTAAGATGATTTTCTTGAGTCTGAAAGAATGGCAGAAATTGGTAAGAAATTTAAAAGTATACACAAAATTATTTGTTCTAAACTTTAAAACAATCAGTTCAGTTCAGTCACTCAGTCGTGTCTGACTCTAACAATAAATAGTCTCATTTTATTATCATTAAAATGAAATGAACACTTGAAAGAGGTTGAAAAATATTCAACCAAATTAAATGGGCTGCTATACTATGAGCTGGTGTTAATGTTACCTCATTTGTATTAATGTAAAATAAATCATCAAAGCAGAAGTGAAAATGCAACAGCATTTGTTAGTAATTTCCACTTAATGCTCTGGCAGTGTTATAAATATATCATTAATTATACCGTGCCAGACACAATGTTAAATTACGTTTTGAAAATATTCCTCTTAATATAGCCTTTAATTTTGGATACTATCAAAAGAATGCTTTATCTTGAAGAGCTATCAAAATATTGATCTGAAACTCCAAATCTAATTGGTTATTTCATAACTATAGTGTCCAGGGAGAAAAAAACGGTCGGCAATATTTGTCATTTCTGGACAATTATTCTCATAAGAATAAAGAAGATAAAGGTACATATCAATTATCTGTTGGATATCCTGAGTATTGAGGGATTACCTGTTTTACAACAATCTATTATCTCCTCAGTAATAAAGTTAATTCTT
>SJYQ01003405.1:100258-119478 GCA_006410935.1 Redunca redunca | reverse complement strand
ATAGCGATGGGATCTGAATATAGTACTACTTAAGATGACAAACCAAGACCAAAAATACATATAAGGCAAATTTACTAATTCTTCCAATTGAGATCAGTTGATAAAAGGACAGGTAGGACAAGGTATAAAAATCAATAAATGGGTTAGTGAAGCTAGGTGATCAGTTCCTAGCCTTGAACTAAGAAGAGATGTTATCTTTAGTCAATAAGAAGAAACCTATGAAGAATATTATGTTCTTCTTTCATTATGTGTATACTGGGATTTAGTGTCTGTGGGGCACATCACTGCCACTGTTTTCCTCAAAGCATGAACACGAGTGTATTATCTCACAAGTAACTTGCTTTTCTAAGTAGAGTAGGACACAAAATCATGCAGTCTTTCCCTACAGCCTGTGAATTTTTGGTTGGGAAGTAATTTCCTGCTCCTGATTCTCCACTTGCATAACAAAAACATGGCAGTATTTTCTGGGCTTGTCTTTTTAATAAGTATAGGGATGATCCCTTAGCTGAGGTTTAATTGAGCAAAAAGAGTTGCTGAACAAACAGCTGCAGGCTCTAGTTTGTTGTCTGAGGAAATATAAATTTCAAGTAGCTTTGGCCACTTACAAAAAATTACATGCAATTAAACCAAATATATTTCATTTTCACACAAAAGAAGTCTGACATTTCTGATTTCAGACTTCCATGAGGACTCTGTGACATCATCATGCATCAAGAGGCCTTTCCGTTTATGCTGTGCCTCTAATGGCATGTCACCCTTATCTATATAATCCAAAGTGGCTGCCTGAGCTCCAGCTGCTACATCTACACTTCAGGAAGCAGGATAGGCGCAAAGGTGGAGAAATATGTACATCTCCTCTTTAAGGAAACATCTTAGCAGTCCCACAGGATATCTCTCATTGTTTCTCACTGTATAGAGTTATCACATGATCATATCTAAGTGCAAGTTGGGCTCGGAAATGTACTTTTAAAATGGTGTGTCAATTTACCTAACTAAACATTGGGATTCTGGTTGGGGAGAATGGATATTGAAAGGCAGCAAACTCATTCTACCATAATACCAATTTTCTTTTACTTAGAAAAAAAGTTCCCAATAAAATGCAAAAGGAAAAACATGTCAAGTCTGTGAAATTTAACACTGCTTCTCAGACCATGCATTGGAACATAAAGTTTGCCATGTGAATGTATTCATATGAACATAGTTGTAAGGCAAGTCTCAACTAATGTATTCCTTCCTAGTCATAACTTGCTGTGAATGTAGCAAGAACGTAGACTGCAAGCTCCTTAAGGGCAGGGACTACAACTTAACATTAATTGTCCATTATAAATGCAATGAATAAATATTGATAATTGAATAAATGACTTAAATGATTAGGATGACTTGAGATCCAAATAATGGAAAGTAAAAAATTCAAAACTACTAACACTCAAACTTTAAACTGAGTGAGATTTAACATGACAGTTAATAACTGAGGATGTTACGTGAGTCATCCAAATTCTCTAGCGCTCAATGTCCTTCTTTCTGAAAATCAATAAACCCCTCTATGGTTAACACTGAGTGTTAACCTGATGGTACTCATTTGGTCCAAACTTAGTGAAATGTTCCATCATTCCCTAGCTGTCCTTGTCAAGAATCTAGTTGCCGAGGTTGGCTGATTTTTCTTTGTTTGGTTCTCCCTTCCATATATAAGTAATTATCAAATCCTCTGAAGTTTTACATTCTGTCTCCCAGTCTGTCCAAACAGTTCCACCCATATTGCTACTATGCCAGTCTTAGACACCATCATATCATCGTATCTTACATGGATTACAGCAAAAGCTTGCTATAACTGCTCTCATTTCCTGCAGCTTACTTCTCCAAAGCACATTTGAGTAGTCTTCCTGAAATGCAACCCTCATAAAGACAATCTTCTAATTAAAACTATTCAGTGGTTTTGTATTTTCCTTAGGATTGAGTAAATACTTTAGGACAGCCATGAATCCCTTTATTATGTGACCATGAAGAGCTTAGGCTTTTGCTCCCACTCTTCCCTGTCTCACACCATTTATCCGGCCATAGTTAACTCCTTTCACCATTTGAATGTGTAATACTTTCTCTTATAGACTCTGCACATGCCATTTTGTTTATTTGAAATACTGTCCCCTCTCTTTCTACCTCTCTTGATTTTTCTGCCTAGCTATTTTTCTTCATTCACTTATCCACTAACCATTCCCTCTAAGGGACTTCCCTGATAGCTCAGTTGGTAAAGAATCCACCTGCAATGCAGGAGACCCCAGTGTGACTCCTGGGTCGGGAAGATCTTCTGGAGAAGAGATAGGCTACCCACTCCAGTACTCTTGGGCTTCCCTTGTGATTCAGCTGGTAAAGAATGCACCTGCAATGCAGGAGACCTCGGTTTGATCCCTGAGTTGGGAAGATTCCTGGAGAAGGAAAAACCTACTCCAGTATTCTGGCCTGGAGAATTCCATGGACTGTATGGCCCATGGGGTCACAAAGAGTCAGACACCAATGAATGACTTTCACGTCACTTCATTTACTCTAAGAAAATTTTCCTAAACCTTACACTCCACTTCCAGACTCAAGGAGGTACCCTTGCTATGTATTCCTATAGTACCCTGTGCTTCCTTATTGTCATATTTATTTGTCTATTTTTAACTAGTCCCTATTGACTGTTAATTCCATAAATGTAGTAACAATGTCTGTTCTCTACGTTTATTATAATATCTGCTTAGTGATAAATGCTAACACTTACTACATATGAATGGTATAAATTCCAATAAATCCAAATCAATTCATATAATGTATACACTAAAATATATGGCAAGAGCAAAATAAATGTAAATATATATAATTATATTAATAAATCTACATTAAGCTTTACTCATTTTGGTTCATTTATATTTTGTTATGGTATGAATTCTTTAGATTTCTGTGTTTTAAGCTTCAGAGTCCATCTCTGTTTCTACCTCTTAAACCATAGATCTATGGTATATTCTGGTTTCTGAGAGCTTGTAGGGTAGAACCAAAACGTTGATTTTTCAGTCTTATATTTATAAAATAGGGGCTGTTCTTGGGAAAACTCTATTGATGTAGCTCACAGTTGTTGCTGAACCTTCTAACCATTTGTCTCCAGGGAGTAAACTGACTTTCTTGATATGTGGAATTCTAAGAATTGTGTGACTTACTTCTGCTATGTTCTTTAGTTTTTCTCATTTGCTCTTCCTTTCATGGGAAATAAAGGAGAAAATATGCCAGAGGGTGATCAATGAAGTTTTTATCAAGTCTAACAATAATATCTATCCAATAAAAAATGATTCTTGTGGCAACTGTACTTAATATCATTTCACTCCACCTTATATTTTCCTCTTCAATCACTATATTATTTACATAGGAATAACCTAACGGGGGTGAGCCTTATAGCAGTTTTTATTTGTAACTTTGTCTTCTATAACACAAGTCTCAAAAAATTATTTCTCCTTTAGTATTTTAAAGTTATTNAATTTTCCTTTTTTGCTCTAGTTTTCCTTTAATTTTGTTCTCCTTCTTATTTTCAAGAGCTTAAATATAATGTAATATAATTACTTTGAGTTAAGATGTTAAAATATAAATATTCTAAATAAATAGTTATAGCCATGGATGATAGCTTAATCATATCAGTCAAGGTATATAATGAACTCTCTTCCCCACCCCACCCCACATACACATACACACACACACACAGAGGCATAAACACATAAATACACATTTAGGCACACACACACTATACATTCCCATAGTAGAATAAAGGGCTTTATATACACAGAAAATACTATCTTCATACAAGACCATATATACACATAATAGATTCTATTAGAAAACTATTAAGTTCTAATGTGTTTAAAAGTGGTTACCAGAAATGGTTACTGAGGAAAGCAATAAACAGCTGATAGAGAACTCATAGCCAGAACAATCACTGGATTGTTCTCCCTTAACCTGTCCTACTTGAGCTGTGGAGTGAACTACAATGTTAAATACCAAAAGGCTAACTATGAGTTAGGAAACCTTGAAAGGTTGAGCATTTCACCAAGGAGTTATTGATATAGAATATACAAGAGTAAAACCAAGGAGAAAACAATGTCACATATAACCAATATACTTTTCCACCAAAAGTAACAGAGGGTAGATCCTGTCCTCAAAAGAACAGGACACAAACTTTAGGACTCAAACACACAAACTTTCCCACATGATCCCCAAAAAAGGATCATCAAAGTTTTAGAGAAAATATTTTTAAAAACACATGAAATGAAGGTACTAACTAAGGAAGGAATTCCCAGGTGAAGACACAAGTGACAGAGGATATGAAATCTATATATGAGATTCAAGAAAGTAAAAGTGTTAGTCACTCAGTCGTGTCCAACTCTTTGCAACCCCATGGACCTCAGCCTACCAGGCTCCTCTGTCCATGGAATTCTCCAGGCAGGATTATTGGAGAAGGGTTGCCATTCCCTTCTCCAGGGGATCTTCCTGACCCAGGCCCACTGTACTGCAGACAGATTCTTTACCATCTGAGCCCCTAGGGAAGCCCTGAGATTCAAGAAGGCCCATCATAAATTTGGAATATTAAAATTTTTAATGGCAGTATTTTTAAAAAATAATAATTAATAGTGTAATAAAAATAGCTGGTGGGGGGGAAATATACCTGGAATAACTACTAAGAGGAATAGAATACCTCAGAACACAGAGAAAAGGCAAAGGAATAAGCAGTTAAGAGGTGGAAAATGTCAATAGATTTGGAGAGTAGATCCATCTAACCCTAATAAGTTGTGAATTCAGAATCTATTTAATAGAGATTCTAGAAAAGGAAACAAATTAAAGTGAAATAAATAATAAAATAAAATAGTAAAGTTCATGATTAAACAAATAAATTGACAAACTGATCTTAAAATTCATTTGGAAATACAGGAGACTCAGAATAATTTTGAAAAAGAAAATTTGTAAGTTCACACTTCCTGATTTCAAAATGTAACTGAAAAACTACAGTAATCAAGACAGTGTGGTAGTGGCATATAAACAGACATATAGATCATAAATCAATTGAAAACAACTAAATTGCAGAAATAAACTTTAATATGTATTATCATTGATTTTCAAGTAAGATGCCAAAACAAGTCAAAGGCAGAAAGAACGATCTTTTAAGTGTGACTAGATATCTACATGCAAAAGAATGAATACCTACTTCTCACACAACATATAAAAATTAATTCAGTGAGGATCACAAACCTAAAAGTAAGAGTTAAAACTACAGATTAGCTCAAGGAAACAACAGCAAAAACCCAACCAACAAAACCAATCAACCAAACAACCACAAATGTTCAAAGGGTTTGAACAGATAGACCTTTCTACAAATAAGATAAACAAATGGCCAATAGGCACAGGGAAATCAAAACTAAAATGAGATATCACTTTACACTTACCAAAATGGCCAAAATAATTTTTTAAAACTAACACATATTGTTTAGAATGTGGAGACCAAAAGCCTCATGAGCTACTGATGTAAAATAATAAAGCCACTGTGGAAAACATTTTGATGTGCCCTCAAAAAATTAAATATTCAACTACTACATGATTCAGTAATCCCCACTGCTATATATATACACCAAAAGAACTGAAAACAGATGATTAAACAAAATCTTTTACATAAATGTTCACAGCAGCACTGGTCACAATAGCCCAAAGTAGAAACAAACCAAATGTGTATCAATGAATGGACGGATAAACAAAGTGTGGTAATATCTAGGCATAAGTGTTCAATATACGGACTGATACAGGAAAAAGACCTGACCACAAATTGGCAGTAGCACATACAAGCTTTATTGGGTGATACTTTGACAGGTTTGCATTTGGGGGAAGTACCTCACAGCAGAAGTTTGCCAAGAGGCTATAGTATAAGGATAGCTATTGGTAAGAGGACGAAAGCACAGAAACTCCAAAGGAGAGAGGGAGCACAGAGATGACCTACATAAGTAGGTGATGTCACTCAGAAGCACAATAAGAAGTCTCTAGGTCCAGGAACTATGAAGTGGGCAGCAGCTTGGGGCCTTACAACTATAAGGTGCTATCTTAGCAGTGAGTAACTGTTTTCAGTGAGGTCTTACATAGTATGCAAAATAAGCAGGCTCTTGGGTGAAAACCTGCTTCTTTGGGCTATTTTTTAAATGATTAGATATGTAAAATTTTGAGTTTGGTTCTGGCAGGCTTCTGAGCTATCAGATCTCAGCTTACAATGAAGAAATATACAATCTAGTGTCCATTTCTTACAGGATATGTTTGGCTTATTTATATAACACCATACAATGGAATATTATTCACTCATAAAGGAATGAAGCAATGATGTATGCTACAACATGTCTGAACCTTGCAAACTATTCTATGAGAAAGAAATTAGACACAAATGCTTCATTCCAATAACATAAAATATCCAGAGTGACAAACCATAGAGATAGAAAGCAGACTTGTGGTTAGTAGAGGGAGAAGGAAATAGGGAGTTATTGTTTAATGTGTATGGGGTTCTCATTAGCAATGATAAAAAAAAAAAAGAAAGTTCTTTAACAAGACAGTAGTGATAGAGAGAATGGGGCTGGGGTTAGGCCGCTGGCACTGAGCCTGAGTTTCTGTTGAGTCAGAGATCTCCATTGTGTTCTTGTGCACTGGCTTTTGGAACTCAAGTAAAGGCCCTTTCACTTCAGGTGAAATTCCTCTTGGTAGATTGGACCTAGCCTGGTCTTTGGAGAGAGATCAAGCCCTGAGCCTTTGGAGTGGGAGCACTGACTTCAAGATCCTAGACTACCAGAAAACTAACCCTGGGGAGTATCAAATAGTGAGAACTCACATAAAGGAAACCACTTGAATACAATACCCACATCACCCAACCACCAGTAACATCCTGTGCAGGATGCCTCATCTAAATAAACAAGCAAAACAAAAATACAAACCCAATCATCAGCAGATAGAATTACCACCTCACTCAGCCTTGCCTATCAGAGGAAAGACAAACAAACAAAACCTTAGCATAAATCTCACCCTGTATGAAGCTTACACAGCCCACTGGACCAGCCTCAGTGAAGTGAAGTGAAGTGAAGTCGCTCAGTTGTGTCTGACTCTTTGCGACCCCGTGGACTGTAGGAGCCCATGGGATTCTCCAGGCAAGAATACTGGAGTGGGTTGCCATTTCCTTCTCCAGGGAATCTTCCCAACCCAGGGATCGAACCCAGGTCTCCCACATTGCAGGCAGACATTTTAACCTCTGTGCCACCAGGGAAGCCCCCAGAGGGCAGAAAACAAAACGAAGAAAGAATTCAACTTTGAAGCCTGGGAAAAGGAGACCTCAAACACAACAAGGTAAGAAAAAAATGATGAAAAGGCAGAGAAATACTATACAAATGAAGGAACAACCTAGAAACATAGAAGTCCAAATAAATGAAGAGGAAACAGGCAAACTATCTGAAAATGAATTCAGAATAATGATGGTAAAGATAATCAAAAACCTTGAAAACAAAATGGAGAAAATGCAAGAATCAATAAAGAAAGACCTAGAAGAATTAAAGAATAAACATACAGAGACAAACAGCACAATTACTGAAATTAAAAATACTCTACAAGGAATCAATAGCAGAATATCTGAACCAAAGAACATATCAGTGAGCTGGAAGATAAAATGGTGGAAATAACTTCTGAAGAGCAGAATAAAGTAAAAAGAATGAAAAGAACTGAAGATAGTCTCACAGACCTCTGGGACAATATCAAACACACCAACATTCAAATTAAAGGGGTCCCGGAAGAAGAAGAGAAAAAGAAAGGGTATGAGAAAATTTTTGAAGAGATTATAGTCGAAAATTTTCCCAAAATGGAAAAGGAAATAGTCAATCAAGTCCAAGAGGCACAAAGAGCCCCATACAGGATAAACCCAAGAAGAAACCTGTCAAGACATATACTAATCAAAGACTAAACACAAAGAAAGAATATTAAAAGCAGCAAGAGAGAAGCAACAACTAACATACAAGGGAAATCCCATACACTTAACAGCTGATCTTTCAGCAGAAACTCTGCAGGCCAGAAAGGAATGGCAGGATATATTTAAAGTATTGAAAGGGGAAAATCTACAACCAAGATTACAGTACCTGGCAAGGATCTCATTCAAAATTGATGGAAAAATAAAAAGCTTTTCAGACAAGCAAAAGTTACGAGAATGCAGTACCACCAAACCAGTTTTACAACGAATTTTAAAGGGAATTATATAGTCAAGAAATACAAGAAAAGAAAATTTATCTACAAAATCAACCCCAAACAATTAAGAAAATGGTAATAGGAACATATATATCAATAATTACTTCAAATGTAAATGGATTAAATGTGCCAACCAAAAGACACAGACTGGCTGAATGGATACAAAAACAAGACCCATATATATGCTGTCTGCTAAGCAGCTAAGTTGCTTCAGTCATGTCTGACTCTGTGCGACCCCATAGACAGCAGCCCACTAGGCTCCCCTGTCCCTGGGATCCTCCAGGCAAGAATACTGGAGTGGGTTGACATTTCCTTCTCCAATGCATGAAAGTGAAAAGTGAAAGGGAAGTCGCTCAGTCGTGTCTGACTCTTAGCGACCCCATGGACTGCAACCTACCAGGCTCCTCTGTCCATGGGATTTTCCAGGCAAGAGTACTGGAGTGGGGTGCCATCAACTTCAGACCTAAAGACACATACAGACTGAAAGTGAGAGAATGGAAAAATATATTCCATGCAAATGGGAAGCAAAAGAAATCTGAAGTAGCAATCCTCATATCAGACAAAATGACCTTAAAATAAAGAAGATTATAAGAAATAAGGAAGGATACTACATAATGATCAAGGGATCAATCCAAAAGGAAGACTTAACAATTGTAAATATCTATGCACCCAGCATAAGAGCACCTCAATACATAAATCAAACACTAACAGACATAAAAGGAGCAATTGACAGTAACACAATAAAAGTAAGAGACTTCAACACCCCACTCACACTAATGGACAGATCATCAAAACAGAAAATTAAAAAGGAAATGGAAGTCTTAAATGATACATTAGATGAGATGAATCTCACTGATATCTTCAGGACATTCCATCCAAATGCACAATACATCTTCTCAAGTGCACATGGAACAGAAGAAATCAAAAGAGAAATAAAACATTTTCTAGAAACAAATGACAATGAAAACACAACAACTCAAAACCTATGGGATTCAGCAAAAGCAGTTCTAAGAGGGACATTTATAGCAATACAATCCTACCTACCTACAAGAAATAAGAAAAACATCAAATAGACAACCTAACTTTACACCTAAAACAACTGGAAAAAGAAAAACAAAACAAAACAAAAAATAGTAGAAGGAAAGAAATCACAAAGATCTGAACAGAAATAAATGAAAAAGAAATGAAAGAAACAAGAGCAAAGATTAATAAAACTAAAAGCTGGTTCTTTGAGAAGATAAACAAAACTGATAAGCATTTAGCCATGCTCATCAAGATAGAAATAAGAATCAAATCAACAAAATTAGAAGTGAAAAAGGAGAGGTTACAACAGACAATGCAGAAACACAAAGGATTATAAGAGACTATTATGAACAACTATATGGCAATAAAATGGATAACCTGGAAGAAATGGACAGATTCTTAGAAAAGTTCAATCTTCCAAGACTGAACCAGGAAGAAATAGAAATTATGAACAACCCAATCACAAGCACAGAAATTGAAGCTGTGATCAAAAATCTCCCCAAAACAAAAGCCCAGGACCAGATGGCTTCACAGGAGAATTCTATCAAACATTCAGAGAAGAGCTAATGCCTATCCTTATAAAACTCTTTCAAAAAATTGAAGAAGAAGGAACACTTCCAAACTCATTCTACAAGACCACCACTACCCTAATACCAAAACCAGACAAAGACAACACAAAAAAGAAAACTACAGGCCGATATCACTGATGAACATAGATGCAAAAATCCTCAACAAAATTTTAGCAAACAGAATTTAGCAACACTCAAAAAGCTCATGCACCATGATCAAGTTGGGTTTATTCCAGGGATGCAAAGATTCTTCATTATATGCAAATCAATCAATGTGATATACTATGTTAACAAATTGAAAGATAAAAACCATATGATAATCTCAATAGAGGCAGAAAAAGCCTTTGATAAAATTCAGCACCCATTTATGATTAAAACTTCAAAAAATGGGCATAGAGGGAACCTACCTCAACATAGTAAAGGCCATATTTGATAGGCCTACAGCAAACATTATTCTCAATTGTTAAAACTGAAAGCATTCCCCCTAAAACAAGACAAGAGTGTTCCTTTTGCCACTATTATTCAACATAGTCTGGAAGTCCTAGCTACAGCAATCACAGAAGAAAAAGAAATAAAAGGAATCCAGATCAGAAAAGAAGTAAAGCTCTCACTGTTTGTGGATGACATAGAAAGCCCTAGATAGTATCAGAAAATTACTAGAGCTAATCAGTGAATTTAGCAAGTTGCAGGATACAAAATCAATACACAGAAATCACTTGCATTTCTATACACTAACAACGAAAAATCAGAAAGAGAAGTTAAGGAATCAATCCCATTCACCACTGCAACAAAAAGAATTAAATATCTAGGAATAAACTTACCTAAGGAGACAAAAGAACTGTACACAGAAAATTATAAGACACTAATGAAAGAAATCAAAGACCACATAAATAGATGGAGAGATATTCCATGTTCCTGAGTAGGAAGACTCAATATTGTGAAAATGACTATACTATCAAATGCAACCTACAGATTCAATGTGACCCCTATCAAATTACCAATGGCATTTTTCACAGAACTAGAACAAAAAATTTCACAATTCATATGGAAACACAAAAGACCCTGAAATGCCAAAGCAGTCTTGAGAAAGAATGCAGCTAGAGGAATCAACCTTCCTGACTTCAGATTATACTACAAAGCTATGGTCATCAAGACAGTACTGGTACTGGCACAAAGACAGAAATATAGATCAATGGAACAAGATAGAAAGCCCAGAAATAAACTCATGCACCTATGGGTACCTTATGTTTGACAAAGGAGGCAAGACTATATAAGGGGGTAAAGAGCCTCTTCGATAAATGGTGCTGGGAATACTGGACAGCTACATGTAAAAGAATGAAATTAGAACACTTCCTAACACCATACACAAAGATAAACTCAAAGTTGATTAAAGACCTAAATGTAAGACCAGAAACTATAAAACTATTAGATGAAAACATAGGCAGAATATCCAATGCCGTAAATCAAAGCAAGATCCTCCATGACCCATCTCCTAGAGTAATGGAAATAAAAGTAAACAAGTGGGACCTGATTAAACTTAAAAGTTTTTGCACAGCAAAGGAAACTATAAGCAAGGTGAAAAAACAACCCTCAGAATGGGAGAAAATAATAGCAAATGAAACAACTGACAAAGGATTAATTTCCAAAATATACAAGCAGCTCATACAACTCAATGTCAGAAAAACAAACAACCCAATCAAAAAGTGGGGAAAAGACTTAAAGATATCTCTCCAAAGAAGACATACAGATGGCTAACAAACACAGGAAAAGTTGCTCAACATTGCTTATTATTAGGGAAATTCAAAACTACAGTGAGATATAACCTCACACCAGTCAGAATGGCCATCATCAAAATGTCTACTAACAATAAAAGCTGGAGAGGGTGTGGAGGAAAGGGAACACTCTTGCACTGTTGGTGAGAATATAAATTGATACAGCCACTATGGAAGATGGTATGGAGATTCCTTAAAAAAATAGGAATCAAACCACCATATGACCCAGCAATTCCACTCCTAGGCATATACCCAAGGAAACCAAAATTGAAAAATTGTCATGTATCCCATTGTTCACTGCAGCACTATTTACAATAGCTAGAACATGGAAGCAACCTAGATGATGATCAACAGATGAATGGATAAAGAAGTGTGGTACATATATACAATGGAATATTCACTCAGTTCAGTTCAGTCGCTCAGTCATGTCCAACTCTTTGTGACCCTATGAATCGCAGCACGCCAGGCCTCCCTGTCCATCACCAACTTCCGGACTTCACTCAGACTCATGTCCATCGAGTCCGTGATGCCATCCAGCCATCTCATCCTCTGTCGTCCCCTTCTCCTCCTGCCCCCAATCCCTCCCAGCATCAGAGTCTTTTCCAATGAGTCAACTCTTCGCATGAGGTGGCCAAAGTACTGGAGTTTCAGCTTCAGCATCATTCCCTCCAAAGAAATCCCAGGGCTGATCTCCTTCAGAATGGACTGGTTGGATCGCCTTGCAGTCCAAGGGACTCTCAAGAGTCTTCTCCAACACCACGGTTCAAAACCATCAATTCTTCAGCACTCAGCTTTCTTTACAGTCCAACTCTCACATCCATACATGACTACTGAAAAAACCATAGCCTTGACTAGATGGACCTTTGTTGGCAATGTCTCTGCTTTTGAATATGCTATCTAGGTTGGTCATAACTTTTCTTCCAAGGAGTAAGCGTCTTTTAATTTCATGGCTGCAGTCACCATCTGCAGTGATTTTGGAGCCCAAAAAAATAAAGTCTGACACTGTTTCCACTGTTTCCCCATCTATTTCCCATGAAGTGATAGGACCAGATGCCATGATCTTCGTTTTCTGAATGTTGAGCTTTAAGCCAGCTTTTTCACTGTCCTCTTTTACATTCATCAAGAGGCTCTTTAGTTCCTCTTCACTTTCTGCCATAAGGGTGGTGTCATCGGCATATCTGAGGTTATTGATATTTCTCCCGGCAATCTTGATTCCAGCTTGTGCTTCTTCCAGCCCAGCATTTCTCATGATGTACTCTGCACATAAGTTAAATAAGCAGGGTGACAATATACAGCCTTGACGTACTCCTTTTCCTATTTGGAACCAGTCTTAGCCATAAAAAGGAATGCATTCGAGTCAGTTCTGATGAGGGGGATGAACCTAGAACCTCTTATACAGAGTGAAGTAAGTCAGAAAGAGAAAGATAAATATCATATCTAACCCATATATACGTAATCTAGAAAAAATGGTACTGAAGAATTTATTTTCAGGGCAGCAATAGAGAAACAGACTAGAGAATAGACTTATGGACATGGGGAGAGGGGAGGAGAGGGTGAGATGTATGGAAAGAGTAACATGGAAACTTACATTACCATGTGTAAATAGATAGCCAACAGAAATTTGCTGTATGGCTCAGGAAACTCAAACAGGGGCTCTGTATCAATCTGGAGTGGTGGGATGGGGCAGGAGCTGGGAGGGAGGTTCAAGAGGGAGGGTATATGTATCCCCTATGGCTGATTCATGTTAAGGTTTGACAGAAAACAACAAAATTCTGTAAAGCAATTATCCTTCAATAAAAAACTAAGCTAAAAAACAAAAGCTAGTAGTGTTAATTGTACAACATTGTAAAGGTAATTAATGCCATCAAATTGCACACTTTTTTGTCTCCTGCATTGGCAGGGAGATTCTTCACCACCGTGCCACCTGGGAAGCCCATTCTGCTCTTAGCAACAGCTGTAAAAATGTGATTTTCTTGCTTCCCTTATAGTTAGAATTCACCATGTGAGACATTTTTGGCCAGTGAGGTAAGACAATATGGAGTTCACCTCCCCCTGTGAATAGATCAAAAACACATCTACAGGTGGAACAATTCTCACTGAAAACAGACTAGAAACTGGCAAAAAGAACTGTGCAACCAAGGGAATGTAAGAAAGATACAAATTTAATCAGGTAGGAAGGGAAGAAAAACAATCAAGTTGGGACCTATGCCCTCAGAAAGAGATTCAGAGGAAATGAGAGATGGTGTGGTAGACAGCAGGCCTAGGGTCAAACCACAGATTGGATACCCCAGTCCTAGGGTCCTTCATGAGGGAGAGAGGCCCCTTGGATGATTAAAGAACTGCTTAGACAAAGAGAAAGACAGTGGGAAGCCTGGACTCTGCTCTCCTGAGGAGCATGTGTGCACAAGTACTTGTTTGCAAAACAGAGAGAGGTCTCTATAGATGGCACAGATTTCTCACAACTGCTTCACTGCATGCCCCAGTCCAAGTTGAGTAAATGACCCAGTATTGCTCATTCATATCATAACATGGCGCTGGATCTGAAGCTGCCAATAAGGGAAAAGACTCGACCATGGAACACAGAGATGACCCAGTCCCTGGGCAGAGCCTGGTGGGGCTGGTGGTGTCCATTGCTGTTACTTAATCAGGATGGGTCTTCCAGAGTCCCTAGTGGTAAAGAATCCGCTTATCATGCAGGAGATGTGTGTTTGATCCCTGGGTCAGGAAGATCCCCCGGAGAAGCAAATGGCAACCCACTCCAGTATTCTTGCTTGAGAAATTATATGCACCAAGGAGCCTGGTCGGCTACAGTCCATGAGGTTGCAAAGGAGTCAGACATAACTTAGCAACTAAACAACAGCTCAGGGAATGCCTCAGAAGCAGCCTAGATCTTTGACAAAAGTCGGTCCACCAAAACTCATCCTTCATGCCAAGAGTCCACAGAGGCTCCACAACCCTGAGGTGTGGCTCAACAATAGTGTACAGTGGGAGACTGAGGCTGGGTCAGTGATCAGCTGTGAGGAACAAAAGGGACTTGCACCTGAGGCTGCATCTCAGCAGAGTGATGAAATCCAGTGCAGGCATTGCACAGCCAGGCCACAAGAGGCAGCTTTGACTTCTATCTGCAACTGAGAGCCCACAGGGACCCCTTGCTTCAGCACTGGGATATAAGCTGGTGCTGCCCTATGGAAAACTATAGAGTTTCTTCAAAACTGTAAAAATAAAACTACCTATGATCTAGCAATTCCCCTCCTGGGTATATACCCAAAGAGCATGAAAACACTAATTTTAATATATATATGCACCCCAATGTTCATAGCAACCTTATTTACAGTTCAGTTCAGTCACTCAATCGTGTCCAACTCTTTGCGACCCAAGGAACCGCAGCACGCCAGGCCTCCCTGTCCATCACCAACTCCCGGAGTTTACCCAAACTCATGTCCATTGAGTCAGTGATGCCATCTAACCATCTCATCCTCTATCGTCCCCTTCTCCTCCTGCCTTCAATCTTTCCTAACATCAGGGTCTTTTCAAATGAGTCAAGACATGAAATCAACCCAAATAATATTCCATAGTGTGTGTGCATATACACATATACAATAGAATATTACTCAGACATAAAAAAGAATGAAACTCTACAATTTACATCAATGTAGATAGACCTAGCAGAGAAGGCAATGGCACCCCACTCCAGTACTCTTGCCTGGAAAATCCTATGGACAGAGGAGCCTGGAAGGCTGCAGTCCATGGAGTCGCTGAGGGTCGGACACGACTGAGTGGCTTCACTTTCACTTTTCACTTTCATGCATTGGAGAAGGCAACCCACTCCAGTGTTCTTGCCTGGAGAATCCCAGGGACGGCGGAGCCTGGTGGGCTGCCGTTTATGGGGTCGCACAGAGCCGGACATGACTGAAGTGACTTAGCAGCTTAGCAGATAGACCTAGGATATATAATGCTTTGTGAAATATTAATCATTCATACAGCAAAATGCAAATACTATATAATATCACTTCCGTATGGAATTAAAGTATAAGACAAACAAATATATATAGCAAGAAAAGAAACAGTCTCACAGATATAGAAAACAAATTAATGATTACCAGTGGAGAAAGGGAAGTGGGGAGAGTGGCACATTAGGGGTACAGGATTAAGAAATATAAGCTACTATATATAAAATAGACAAGCAATAAGGATATATTGTATAGCACAAGGAATTATTGCTGTTACCTTTTAATGAAGTACAATCTTTAAAAATACTGAATCACTATGCTCTATACCTGAAACAAATATAATGTTATAAATTAAATATATTTAAAAAGAAGTAAAAATTAATGAATAAAATTTAAATACACAGAAAGAATGGAAAAATTCATAAGTTTCTTGAGTGTCTGGCTGTGGGTACCAAATTCTCTGACCCAGCCTGTAGCATAGGCCTGTTCTGTCATTTGTTTCTTTTGGATCTTTTTTTTCAGAGCTACTCACCCCACCTAAAGGTCAAAGTCACAATTAAATTCTAGCCTAGTTTCTAACAAGCCATAAGGCTCTGGGCAAATACCCTCTCTGACCTTCAATTTCTTTACACTTAAGGCAGGAAAAAAAGGGGGGGGCGACTTTACAGTGCTGCTAATCGGGATTAAAGAAGGTGATGAGAACATAAGGGTAATATCTACCTGTAAATTGCAAAGTAGGTCTAAGTTAGTCTTCCAGGGGAGATTCTCCCAACCCTTTAGGAGTTAAGTCACCAGAATGTTTATTCAAGACCCCTTAAGATTAGCATCTGTAGAAGGAAGCAAGATACACAGAGGAAGGAAGAAGCTTAATTGTGAATGGATGCAGACCAAGATGGGCTCCCCTCATGGCTCAGATGATAAAGAATCGGCCTGCAATGCAGGAGACCTGGGTTTGATCCCTGGGTTCGATCCCTGGGTTGGGAAGTTCCTCTGGAGAAGGAAATAGCAACCCACTCCAGTATTCTTGCCTGGAGAATCCCATGGACAGAGGAGGCCAGTGGGCTACAGTCCACAGTATTGCAGAGTTGGACACAACTGAAGCAACTTAGCAAGTAGGCAGACCTCAGTCTGCCATGAAGTCAGCTCTGAAACTAGAACGGACCTTCAGGATTGTCCCAAGTGGGAGTAACATAGCCAGGCTTTTTTCCCCTCTGCTATGAACCCACCATTTGTATCCTCCCCAAATTCATTCTTGAAGCCCTAACCTCCATGGTGATGGCATTTGGAGGTGAGACTTTGAGAAGTTATTAGATTGAGATGTGATTATGAGGGTGCAGCCCCAAGATGGGATTAGTGTGTATTTATAAGAAGAAGAAAAGACAAAGATCTCTCTCTTCCCACCATGTGAGGTACAACAAGAAGGCATCCATCTCCAAGTCAAGAAAAGAGCTCTTATCAAGAACTTGACAGTGCTAGCACCTGATCTTGGACTTCCAGCTTCCAGAAGTTTGAGAAAATACGTATCTGTTGCTTAAGCCCACATGCACACAACAAAAGAATTAATATAAGAAAGAACATGGAATACAAATTGTGACTGCAACTGAAAATTAAGAAAATGTGAATAAAGAAAGCTAGGATTAACCAAAGAAATATGGATTGAATGCTTGGTAGAACATCTTTGGCAAAATTTAAATAGCATAGAATTAATTTACCTTCTAGGGCCACCCTAGTGGCTCAGATGTTAAAGAATCCACCTGCAATGCAGAAAACCTGGGTTCAATCCCTGGATCAGGAAGATTCCCTGGAGAAGGGAATGGCTACTGTGAAAAGAAAGTATCTCTTGCCCTATCAATAAATAAGAAACGTCACAGTCATCAGCAATATATGGCCTCCAAATGTGAATGAAGGCTCCCGAAACTTTTAATCCATCGGATGCTGCCAACCCCCATGGTGATTGCTGAGGATCTGGGGGAATGCAAGAAGCAAGGTGAACAAGGAAACAAGACTGGCCCCAGATAGCTGAGGTGCATATGAAAGGAATGAATTCAGTGAGCCTAGAGGCTTGTATTTTGCCATATATAGAATGCTATACTCCTTAACTTTCCATCCATAGCATGCTATATTCCTAAAGAATGCATCTTTCCATACATAGAATGCTGATCTTTGATGTTCAGACTGCCTGCTCCCTTTATTGCAAACTTGTAAGTAGCCTGAGAGGCCTGCCTTGCTGCAGTCCATGAGGTAGCGAAGAGTCAGACATGACTGGGTGACTGTAAGATAACAATAAATATAACCTGACTTCCCCTCCTGCCTCCTTGGAGCAGTTTTCTCAGAGCTACTGAGATGCTGTCTCCCAGGCTGAGTCCTAAATATTCCCACCAAATGAAATAACTCTCTGCTTTCAGATTATGACTATATTTCTTATTTGACACTACTCACTCCATTATTCTTGCCTGGAGAATTCCATAGACAGAGGAGCCTGGTAGGCTACAGTCCATGGGATCATAAAAGTTGGACACAACTGAGCAACTAACACACACACAATTTTACCTTCTACATGGCTTAAAGCACAGTTATTAAAACTTACATATAATATTATAAATATACTGTATTGGTTTTCATCTTTTAAAAATAAAGATTGAAAATGTGGTATTATTTCAAAACAGAACTTAATGTTATAAGGCTTGATGATTTTTAAAATAGCAATAAAATTTTCAAAAAGTGAATGTAGAAAGACAGAGAAGAGGTTTAAAAATAGACAAATATTCTAATTCTCTCATTTTTCACAGCAGAGAAGTCCATAAATACTTTTGATAAGTCAAGCATTAGGCTACGACTGAATAACAAGTAAATCACTAGAGGAAAGTAAAGGTAAATAAATAAGTCAAACATTAGAGAATGAAGAAAATATAGTAAGTTATGTGAGTTAAATTCCTTATGCTTTCCAAAAAAGAAGCAATATTTACTTTCCAAAACAGATAATTTAGAAATAGAGTAAATATATGAATAGTATAAAGAGAGCAAACTGAGTAAACATATAAATCATATGTCAGTTCAGTCAGTTCAGTTCAGTCGCTCAGTCATGTCCGACTCTTTGTGACCCTATGAATCACAGCACACCAGGCCTCCCTGTCCATCACCAACTCCTGGAGATCACTCAGACTCACGTCCATCGAGTCCATGATGCCATCCTGCCATCTCATCCTCTGTCGTCCCCTTTGCCTCCTGCCCCCAATCCCTCCCAACATCAGAGTCTTTTCCAATGAGTCAACTCTTCGCATGAGGTGGCCAAAGTATTGGAGTTTCAGCTTTAGCATCATTCCTTCCAAATAAATCCCAGGGCTGATCTCCTTCAGAATGGACTGGTTGGATCTCCTTGCAGTCCAAGGGACTCTCAGGAGTCTTCTCCAACACCACAGTTGAAATGCATCAATTCTTCGGCGCTCAGCCTTCTTCACAGTCCAACTCTCACATCCATACATGACCACAGGAAAAACCATAGCCTTGACTAGATGGACCTTTGTTGGCAAAGTAATGTCTCTGCTTTTGAATATGCTATCTAGGTTGGTCATAACTTTTCTTCCAAGGAGTAAACTTCTTTTAATTTCATGGCTGCAATCACCATCTGCAGTGATTTTGGAGCC
>SJYQ01003405.1:80856-99210 GCA_006410935.1 Redunca redunca | reverse complement strand
TCATTCCGTATTCCAAGGCCAAACTTGCCTGTTACTCCAGGTGATTCTTGACTTCCTACTTTTGCATTCCAGTCCCCTATAATGAAAAGGACATCTTTTTTGGGTGTAAGTTCTAAAAGGTCTTATAGGTCTTCATAGAACCGTTCAACTTCAGCTTCTTCAGCATTACTGGTTGGGGCATAGACTTGGATTACTGTGATATTGAATGGTTTGCCTTGGAAATGAACGGAGATCATTCTTTCATTTTTGAGATTGCATTCAAGTACTGCATTTCAGACTCTTCTGTTGACCATGATGGCTACTCCATTTCTTCTGAGGGATTCCTGCCCTCAGTAGTAGATATAATGGTCATCTGAGTTAAATTCACCCATTCCAGTCCATTTTAGTTCGCTGATTCCTAGAATGTCAATGTTCACTCTTGCCATCTCCTGTTTGACCACTTCCAATTTGCCTTGATTCATAGACCTGACATTCCAGGTTCCTATGCAATATTGCTCTTTACAGCATTGGACCTTGCTTCTATCACCAGTCACATCCACAGCTGGGTATTGTTTCTGTTTTGGCTCCATCCCTTCATTCTTTCTGGATTTATTTCTCCACTGCCCTCCAGTAGCATATTGGGCACCTACTGACCTGGGGAGTTCCTCTTTCAGTATCCTATCATTTTGCCTTTTCATACTGTTCAAGGGGTTCTCAAGGCAAGAATACTGAAGTGGTTTGCCATTCCCTACTCCAGTGGACCACACTAACTATATACAATATGCATAAATTAAAAAAATATAAATACATTGTATAAAGCAAATAATGGTAGGCAGAGAACCAAAAACAGAAGCCGTTGTGCTGTTTACCTAAATGGAATAAAGATGTATCATAAGGTAATTTCTACTTCGTATTTTGCTTTCTTAAAAAACAATTTTTTATCATGTACATCATTTTATGGAATTAAAACCAATTAATGAAGTATATAATTTGGATAAAGAAAAACTCCAATTCTGGTTTACCTGAACCATAATGGGACCGACTCATGATATCACCATTCATTTTGCCATAAATAGGCAGTACAGTAAATATAAATGTATGGAAAATACTGCTAGGTAGTCAATGTTTTCAGTATGCCCAAAGGTCATTCCTTAGAAACACTGTTTCTGAACCTGAAATAAATTGTGCAAATGACTCTAAATTTTTCCTGTGTTCTTCATATTTCAACTAATTTTTTAAATCTATATGGTAATTTACAGGGACATGGTTAAAAATATTTAATGTGAAATATCCTCACATTGATGCATTTTAAACCCTGCATTTTGTTTTAAGAGGGCCTTTGCAGCTCATATATCTTTCCTTTTTTGCATGCTACTATGGTTTATTCTTGATTCTTTTATGCATTTGGTTTTACAAGCAAACTGAAACACAAGTGAAGCCTCAGAAGCCCCACACCCAAGTGCAATATTTGAAGAAAAAAATGACAAAGAAAAGCACCCAGACTTATAAAGAACAAGAAGCAGAACAAAACAAACTCAAAGAACAACAAGCAAACAAAAGACCTTTTTGGATTTAGATGGTGTTATCTTCACGGATGACAAAAGTAAAACCAAGAGTAGGCCAAACTATACATAAAACTTAAGACAAGTTCTGATAGAGAGCGATGAAATAATGAGCTAAAAATAATGCACATGATTTATAAGGTCAACAGAGACGATCATAAAAGAAAAAATCAGCAATAAGTATTAAAATATAATCAACTGAAGACTAAAACCAAGAAATAGAAGTTAATGCTCTCATGAAGGGGAAAAGAACTGTGGATATGGGGATGAGGAATCAAGAGTTATGGAAAGATTTTTGTCCTGATGCTGAGTCCAGGGCATTACTATCAGTTGAAGAATTATAGGGAACAGTAAACAAAATTCAACATTGTTTATCAAATCTACATACATTAATAGCTTTAATTCCATATGTGCAAATGTAATCTTTATTGTGAAAAGAAAATTTTATAATATTCCCTTGATATTTAGTATAAATTATTACAGTCTTTAATATACAAGACTATAGGACACTAAAGATTTGAGGGCAAGATTCAAACAGTATTACTGAAACACCTAGAAAATATCCTATGTTTAAATATTCCTGTTGTTACTGTGTCACTGTTTTCTTGAATTTATGGTCCAAGAGTAAAATTGAGCTCTATAATAATTAATTCTGACAGTTTTATACTGAAACAGAAAGATCATAATGATGAACACTAATATAAATGTTGACATTTAACAAAATGCTATAAAAGAAAATTTTATTATACTACAGTGGCTACTTAGCAATTGATTTCTTAATAACCTAAAAGAATAAATGGACCTAAAAAAAAGTTCCTGAATTACTCTTGAAGAACAGCTTCCACAGATATATTTTCCCTTTAAAGATGGTGAAATTTCTCAACTACTATTCTTCCCTTCCCATGGATCATAAAAAGTCATGAATACAAGTTTCTCAATCCCTTAATCCTTAGGTCAAAAAAAGTGAGCAGACTCTTGAGGTCATTATTACTTGTACATTGTTAGGTTTAAAATATATTCAGAATATGAACAGAGTTTACCTCAGATAAAAGAGAATATAATGTATCTATTGAGTCCATAAATTTAAAAATGCTTCAAAGGCATTTAAAGTGCAACACTGGATTTAAATATATTATTTTTCATACTCAGAATAAAAATCTAATCAAAAAATTTACATTTATGTTTATAAATTTAATAATGCCAAAATGACTCCTTACTTTCATAGGGAACCTATGAAATTCCCTTGGCATCTAGTCCTGTTTATTAACTGTAAACATTAAGTCTATAGTAAATAATCCATTTTTGCAGTTATTTTTAAAAGGCATCCTGATAAAGCCTAAAAGAATTATGTTTCCTGTATCTTTCACTGGTATAAAATATGCAATGAAAATTACCACTAAACAGTAATAACATCTTTATAAAGAAGACTTGATAGGAAAGTCAGGTCAAGAACACTAGCTAGAAGAACATTCCATTTGCTTTTGCCAGCTTCCTTTTCAGATATTCCTTGCTACAAAAAGACAATGGATGAAAGAAAAGAAGGGGAACAAAGATTCTTTGTAAATATTGGTGCTTAACTCTGTGAAGTAGATGACTACTCACCCTGAGTACTCTGTAATTTTCTTGTTCAACACTCTGCCTCTTATAGCCTTGTCAGGTTGTAAAATTAAAAGATTCTCCAGGGTTGCTCTGAACATAAGTTTCTATGCTCTTTTGTACACACTGAATGCTGTGCCAGTATTACTTTGCAATCTATTCACTTTATCATTTTCCCTCTTTCCTTAAAATCCTACATTATAGGTTGGGGGAAAATACCTGTGCTATCATTTTCATACTTTCCAAAATAGTAAAAGCCATAGTATAATCCTAATATTAATATTTTCTTAATGTTCCAAGACACCTTTGGCATTTTAAAATATGCTTTTAAGGAAATCAACATGATTAACATGGTGTGATGTCTGGGGAGGGGAAGTGTTGTGGCATTATTATCCCAATTCATTTTTTAAACATTTGAGCTACCTTTCATATAGTTTTGCTTCTGTAGGTGACAATTAAACAAATTTAGTTCTCCCATATTGTTCTTGGTACTGATGCTGGTTTCAACTGTTGTGAAATCAGTGTCGATTGTGAATAAGTTATTCATAATACAGCTTCTCATGAAGTGTGGACATGACATGAATAATAAATATCCTAGCTCTTTAATAAGGTTATCTCAGACTCATCATAAAACCCTACATTGTCTCTATAATCCTGCAGAGGTTTACCGAAGTCAAATTAAGACACATAAAAACACATTCTTCAAGTGTGATTCACAATCCTTAGGAAATGACTATAATTGATTTACAACAAACCAGCTGTACTGAGAACTCAGCAGCCCCAGGTGATTCTGACAGTTGTGCTTGAGTAAATCTGTGTGCAAAATACACTATTCTGGAATTGTTTACTGCCAGGTTGTTAAATCCAAAGATGAAACACGTGGTTAATGGGGAACGTTTAGCAAAAAGGACTGGAAAATGATGTTGCTTACGTAAACATTCATTTAAACACATTAGTAAAAATGTCAGGCACATTAAAAACTTATATAAAGAATTTATAAAGCTACTGTTTCTAAAATGAATCTTTTTCCTCTCCTTTGGTAGATCCTGCTTTGTTTAAGCTTTCTTGTTTTTATAAAACTCTGGCCTACACAGTGTACTGTATCTGAAAATGACAAAGTGTGCCTCTTTGGTACGCCCTTGTCAATTACATGTGCCTTGTTTCATTAGCTACAGCTACTTATTAGCCATAGTGTTCGAGGCTATGAATTTAAATTGAGTAAAATGAGTGGTCATTTTTTATGATTTCCTTCTAGTCATTTCAGATTCATCAGACTATTTTTATCACATGTGAAAATACTAAAAGTATAATAACCCAAATCTTTCACCACCTTGTTCAGCAGTTGAATAAGAATGCATATTAAGAATGACAGAGATAGATGGGTTTAACTCCATTTTTTTGCTTGACAGCTTTTGCCCACAACATATGTTCAGTGCTATCAGGGTTATTAGAGAGAACACAAACTAATCAGGTGGACAGATTCACAAACAGTGCCCAGAACACATGGTGGCCTCCCAGTGTGAACAAGGAGCATCCGAATCAATTGCAAAGACGGTCAAATAATGTGAGGATTTGTCATTTTGATTGTGATTCTTAAAATCATGATTAGTTGTCTATGAAGCTTCTGCATTTGAAGTTAAGGTACTGGGACATGACCTTACTTACTGTTGTGTTATTAAAAGGGAGAAAAATAACAGGCTTTGTAGGTTCTGATATTGATTCAACCACCTAAAGTGTTTTACCTTGAAAAATAATTTGTGGGTCAGTTTTATTCTTCAAGCTAAATTTCTTATACAGAATTATTATCAGACAGCCATTTTGTTCAAAAGTTTAAAATTTGCAAAGAATGAAAAAATTATAGCATGTTGAATTAAATGAAGGAATTTAAGGATTATAAGGAGAATGTTGCTGGAAAAAAAAGCCTCAGAATTGTGATATTTCCAAGTAAACAGACTCATCAAGAAAGTAGAGCTAACTGTAAGGGCAACAGTCACATAGAAAACCATCTGGGCTCAGCATTTATTCCACTAACTTTCCTCAGTTTTTTAAAAAAGAAGAGATTTCTCTATTAAACTGTGGATTATTGGGTTTGTGACTTTCTGTCACACTATTTTTTCCTCCACTGAATCTTCTTCCTTCAATCAGTTTATCATACTCAAGATTAGAGATAAAGATTCAGTTCAGTTCAGTCGCTCCGTCATGTCTGACTCTTTGCGACCCCATGGATTGCAGCATAACAGGCTTCCCTGTCCATCACCAAATCCTGGTGCTTGTTCAAACTCATGACCATCAAGTCAGTGATGCCACCCAAAACCACCTCTGAAGTTCCCTTCTCCTCCCACCTTCAATCTTTCCCAGCATCTGAGTCTTTTCAGATGAGTCAATTCTTGGCATCAGGTGGCCAGAGTATTGGAGTTTCAGCTTCAGCATCAGTCCTTCCAATGAACACCCAGGACTGATCTCATTTAGGATGGACTGGTTGGATCTCCTTGCAGTCCAAGGGACTCTCAAGAGTCTTCTCCAACACCACAGTTCAAAACATCAATTCTTCAGTGCTCAGCTTTCTTCACAGTCCAACTCTCACATCCATACATGACTACTAGAAAAACCATAGCTTTGACTAGAAGGACCTTTGTGAACAAAGTAATGTCTCTGCTTTTTAGTATGCTGTCTAGACTGGCCATACTCTTGTCTGAAATACCTTGGATGGAGGAGCCTGGTGGGCTGCAGTCCATGGGGTCGCAAAGAGTCGGACATGACTGAATGACTTCACTTTCACTTTTCACATTCATGCCTTGGAGAAGGAAATGGCAACCCACTCCAGTGTTCTTGCCTGGAGAATCCCAGGGATGGGGTCGCACAGAGTCGGACACAACTGAAGTGACTTAGCAGACTGGTCACAGATTGTCTTCCAAGGAGCAAGCATTTTTTAACGTCATGGCTGCAGTCACCATCTGCAGTGATTTTGGAGTCCCCCAAAATAAAGTCTCTCACTGTTTCCACTGTTTCCCCATCTATATGCCATGAAGTGATGAGACTGGATGCCATGGTCTTAGATTTTTGAATGCTGAGTTTTAAGCCAACTTTTTCATTCTCCTCTTTCACTTTCATCAAGAGGATCTTTAGTTCTCCTTCACTTTCTGCCATAAGGGTGGTGTCATCTGCATATCTGAGGTTATTGATATTTCTCCTGGCAATCTTGATTCCATCTTGTGCTTCATCCAGCCTGGCATTTCGCATGATATACTTTGCATATAAGTTAAATAAGCAATCTTGACGTACTCCTTTCCGGATTTGGAATCAGTCCATTGTTCCATGTCTAACTGTTGTTTCTTGACCTGCATACAGATTTCTCAGGGGGCAGGTCAGGTGTTCTGGTATTCCCATATCTTTAAGAATTTTCCACATTTGTTGTGATCCACACAGTCAAAGGCTTTGGCATAGTCAATAAAGCCAAAGTAGACGTTTTTCTGGAACTCTCTTGCTTTTTCTGTGATCCAATGGATGTTGACAATTTGATCTCTGGTTCCTCTGCCTTTTCTAAATCCAGCTTGAATATCTGGAAGTTCATGGTTCACATACTGTTGAAGTCTGTCTTGGAGAATTTTGAGCATTACCTTGCTAGCGTGTGAGATGAGTGCAACTCTGTGGTAGTTTGAGCTTTCTTTGGCATTGCCTTTCTTTGGGATTGGAATGAAAACTGACCTTTTCCACTCCACTGCTGAGTTTTCCAAATTTGCTGGCATATTGAGTGCAGCATTTTCACAGTATCATCTTTTAGGATTTGAAAGAGCTCAACTGGAATTTAATCACCTCCATTATCTTTGTTTGTAGTGATGCTTCCTAATGCCCACTTGACTTCACAATCCAATGTCTGGCTCTAGGCGGGTGATCACACCATCATCGTTATATGCATCATGAAGATCTTTTTTGTATAGTTCTGTGTATTCTTGCTACCTCTTCTTAATATCTTCTGTTTCTGTCAAGCCCATAACATTCCTGTCCCTTATTGTGCCCACCTTTACAGGAAATGTTTCCTTGGTATCTTTAATCTTCTTGAAGAGATCTCTAGTCTTTCCCATTCCATTGTTTTCCTCTATTTCTTTGCATTGATCACTGAGAAAGGCTTTCTTATCTCTCTTTGTTATTATTTGGAACTCTGCATTCACATGGGTATATCTTTCCTTTTCTCCTTTGCCTTTACCGTCTCCTCTTTTCTCAGCTATTTGTGAGGCCTCCTCAGACAACCATTTTGCCTTTTTGCATTTCTTTTTTCTTGGGGATGGTCTTGATCCCTGCCTCCTGTACAATGTCATGAGCTTCTGTCCATAGTTCTTCAGGCACTCTGTCTTTGAGATATAATCCCTTGAATCTATTTGTCACTTCCACTGTATATTAATAAGGGGTTTGATTTAGGTCATACCTGAATGGTGTAGTGGTTTTCCCTACTTTCTTCAATTTAAGTCTGAATTTGGCAATAAGGAATTCATGATCTGAGCCACAGTCAGTTCGCAGTCTTGTTTGTACTGACTGTATAGAGCTTCTCCATCTCTGGCTGCAAAGAATATAATCAATCTGATTTCAGTATGACTGCTGCTGCTAAGTCACTTCAGTCATGTCTGACTCTGTGCGACCCCATAGCTATCTGAGTTAAAGATTACTGAAGAATAAAAAAATTCATAAAAATTAGAATTATATGAATTTTAAGTTAAAATAGATCCTATCTTGTTATCCAATCAGCTCAGGCAAAGTTTAAAGTCCTTAGCAGTCCTTTGTCTGTAAAATAAAATTCCATTCAGAAGTGTAGTCTTTGGAGACAGATGACAGATGCTATTCAGAAGGTTGATTGTAACACTTCAGACATGTGTGAATTTGGACAAGTCATTTAACTAATACATTCTTAATTTTAGCATCAGGAAAACACAGACAATAATACCAAATCACTAGCGTCATTAAGAGGATTAAAACAGAAACCATTTATTTTTATTTTTAAATTATTTAATAGAGTGACTGACACATAGAAGTGCTTCATAATGGCATCTATTAAATTTATTTTCCTGGTTATTTCTATTTTGAATTTTCCGGCCAGCCTCTAGACTCCAATCTTGGGAAAAACCATTCCCATTAGTTCTATTTCTAAGAAATAGGTTAAGTTCCTCTCTTTTTCATCTTCTCATTCAGAAATAGTGACCTTTTCTGCCCTTGGCAGTGCTTCTCTTTAACCACAACTTGAAACTGTATTTTATCAGTCATTGAATAGAGATCTACTTTAGCCTTCTACTATTATAGCACCATACATGGGAATATTATGTTAATATGTGTACATTCAAATTCATTCTTGCCCACCTCAGAGGTCTCACCCTTTTGCTGGTCCATAGTTACTTTCACAGACTCTCCAATGAATCCCATTTTATCCCCTTTATATAGTTATCTCATGCCTTCCTTTATCTTTTCCCCTTCATTTTTTCTTTCTCTAGATTGCCTTTTATCTCCATCAACCTATACACGTTTCTGTGTTTGTTGTCTTTAGAAAATAAAAAATTCTCCTTTAACTCCAAGGCTTCCTCTGGTCTCCTCCATTCAACTCCAAGAGTCTTGAATATAATCACCCTGATGTGTCTATTTCCTCACTTTTATTCTTTTACTAACTAAAAATCATTACAGACCCCACCTCTCTATCAAAATTGTCCTTTCCCCCTCAGCAATGATCTGTCACTTGTAAAGACCAATAAGCACTTTCCAGATTTATTTGTAGCATTTGAAATGTCAATCATTTCCTCCTGGAATTCTCCTCTGTGAGTGTCCAACATCTTCACCACTTGTCTTCCTTGTACCTCTACTTATTGAAATTCGTGAGATCCTTATCATCTATGTGTTTCTCAGTTCAGTTCAGTTCACTCACTCAGTCATGTCCGAATCTTTGTGATTTTATATATTAAAACAGGTAGAAACAGCTGGCTTAAAGAATTGATGCTTTTGAATTGTGGTGTTGGAGAAGACTCTTGAGAGTCCCTTGGACTGCAAGGAGATCCAACCAGTCCATTCTAAAGGAGATCAGTCCTGGGTGTTCTTTGGAAGGAGTGATGCTAAAGCTGAAACTCCAGTACTTTGGCCACCTCATGTGAAGAGCTGACTCATTGGAAAAGACCCTGATGAAAGATTGAAGGCAGGAGGAGAAAGGGACGACAGAGGATGAGATAGCTGGATGGCATCACCAACTCAATGGACATGAGTTTGAGTGAACTCTGGGAGTTGGTGATGGACAGGGAGGCCTGGCGATTCATGTGGTCGCAAAGAGTCAGACACGACTAAGTGACTGAACTGAACGGAACTGGTACTATTTATATACTATATATACTATATATAGTAATTATTCCACCTTCAGTTCTCTTTCATTCAATGAAAGCACACTGATTTGTCTGACATACTCATGATAATCCTCTACATCTCCTGCTCAGCATTTTATTTCAGCTGTCAGCACATATAATCACTTCCTAAAAAGACTACTTGGACAACATTTCCAACATAACTGGGCCAGAACAAAATTATATGGGCCTCCCCTGTAACTCACAAATCTTAATTCTCTATCTTGGAGACTAACACTACCATATTGCCAGTTTTCCAACAAGTCTGAAGGTCATTTAGATTTTTCACTTTCCCCTGCATTCACTTCACCTCAACATTTTGTCAATTCTACCTTTGATATACTTAACAATGCATTTTCTTTCTCTGTGATTCCTGCCTTACCCTATGTTAAACCCTCATCTTTACTTTCCTTCTTCCTTTCTTCTCTCCCCAGTATACTTCTACACAGCCACAAAAGTGATTTTTCTAAAGCATAAGTCAGTTCACATTATTCTCTTCAATCATTCTAGGTCCTTCTACTACCTTCAGGATAAACTTTCTGCCATAACTCTTATTGCTCCAAATTTTATTTATTTGTACCTCATTCACTGGATTAGGAAATTCTTTAAGAAAATATGAGATGCACTTTGTTTGCTACACAGGTACCCTCACATGATGCATATTCAACACTCTGAATAAAAAGGCATTAAAATGGTTTTCTAGACAATTAGCATAAAGAAGGCAGAGCACCAAAGAATCCATGCTTTTGAACTGTGGTGTGGAGAAGACTCTTGAGAGTCCCTTGGATTGCAAGGAGATCAAACCTGTCAATTCTAAAGGAAATCAATCCTGAATATTCATTGGAAGGACTGATGCTGAAGCTGAAGCTCTGATATTTTGGCCACCTGATGCAAAGAGCTGACTCACTGGAAAAGGCCCAGATGCTGGGAAAGATTGAAGGTAGGAGAAGGGGATGACAGAGGATGAGATGGTTGGATGACATTACAGACTCAATGGACATGAGTTTGATCAAGCTCTGGGAGTTGGTGAAGGACAGAGAAGTCTGGTATGCTGCAGTCCATTGGGTCACAAAGAGTCAGACACGACTGACTGACTGTGAACAACAAAACAATTAACAATGATCCTTGATCTCTACTCTCATTTTCTCTCAATAGCTTCATTAAATCATTTTGTTGAGATGCATATACAGGAGTGTTCTCTATTTTTAATTTTTCTATTTTGTTTCCGATCCTCATTTTTTGTATTTTTCCAATGGGTAATTTACCTAAGTATATGCATTATGGAAACTTCTACCTCTCCTTTCTGTGAGTTCTGTTTTGGCATTCTTTACTGAATCCTAGTGTTACTAATTACAGGCTCTTAGCTATTCAAAACATCTGTATATCAGTAGCACAACCTGGTTGTCTTGGAGATTGTATTTATATCAAATGCGGCCCATGACATCTCTCTCAAGAAGTTACTAAATTCAATGCCCTATAACATGTTATACTGAATTGATATATTGTCAGGAAAGTATGGCATTGATTTCTCTTAAAGCATGAGCTATAACAAAGACCTAAGATTCATATGTTTCTTTCCCTTTGAGAGGCTATATCTAAATCTATGGTAATTACTGATACTTAGAAGAAGATTGTTTGTTGCTGGCCAGAACTATTTAAAAAATATTCCTCATACAAACAAGGTTAATTCTAAATAAAAATATACCACATAATATGGAATTAACAGTTACAAATAATATAAACATTTCATAGAATGCGGTATTATAGAAGCATCATCCTGTGTATAGAAACTATATTTTGCATTTTTGTTTATAAAAAGAGCATTCAGGGCAATGATAATAATAGCATTTACAAATGTCATATACTAGATGCCTAGTACAATTTCAAAGTTTCGATTATAATTTATCTTGAAAAATCACAATTTTTCCCCTTGGAAGCAAAATTAATTAGAGGGTCTATAAGTTGATCAGGTTTAAAATATACCAGAAGAATTTCCAAATATTGTTGCAAACATACCAGTGTCTGGCCAAACTGAACTTTAAGCTAAACTGACACTCCTTATAATATTGAATTCAGTACCACTGAGATTGTGATCAAGAACAACTTTCCAAAACGACCTCAGCAACATGGCTGAAAAACAAATCTCTCATTTGTATTCACCCCTCAATAATATTTTGGCATCCATCCACAGATAAAACTGCATTTGTGAGAACTACAGTACACAGAACCATATGCTGAAGGACTGGGACGTGTCTTGCTAATTCGTGTGTAAGATAATAAGCATTCAGACCTTGGTCCCGGTGACAGACACTGCAGTGGCCTATGAAGCAGCTCCAGCCCCTTTGGCAATGATCTGGGAGCTCCTAGAGAACACTGTGTTAGACAATAACCCAAAGATAAGAGAGGCTTTAGGGAAGTCCAAGTTCTAATGTAGAAGTTTCAGCACAAAATTGGAGGAAAAGAATGTGTTTGGATGTATTGGAAAGGTCATCCCACTTCAAGACAGCATGGTTCAGTTCCAAAAGAGATTTTCTCAGCCTGCAATTTCTCCCACAGGACAAAGTGCAAACGCATGAGTGAGTGCCTAGCTTCTCTAGCTATGCAGGACATTGCCAAAGAGACCTATTTCTCTCTCACCCATCCAGAGTACTGAGTCATGAGCTGCATGACTGGGGAGCAGGAAAACCCTGGGAAAGCTACAGATAAGACTCCTGAAGCACACTGAAGGGATGCAGATCCTACTAACTGTATTGAGGACTCCTTCAAGAGGCAACCAACAAGTCACTGGGGACCTGGTATGTGCAGATCCCCTAAGTTGGCCCACAGCATCCAAGCATTCTGTATGCCTGTCATAACAGTCACCTCCACCCTGTGACTGGCTCACTGTGTGCACTCCTGATGGTAGCAAAACCAGTCTTTAGCAGGTAGGTGGATATGGGACACATGCAGAAAGCCAGACCAAATTTGTGAGCTAGAGAGGGAACACAAATTTGAGCTTTAGCGCCACTATTGGGAAAGCAAAAAGGCGGCTCTCAGCACCCAGCCTGATATGTTGCAGAGCTAAGAGAAGGCATACAATCTTATGAATTCTACCACAAAAGGGAGTAGGAAGTGTACAACATACATAAAATATCTGAGAACGATTCAGGATGCCTAGCAGGACTCATGAAATGCAGCTTCTCCCAAAGTCAACTAGTAAATACTGGTGGAGGTGACTGCTACTACTTATGAATAAGTTTAACCAAGAGGTGAACCATATGGACTTCCCAGGTGGCTCCGTGGTAAAAATCCACCTGCCAATGCTGGAGAGGAAGGAGATGATGTTTTGATCCCTGAGTCAGGAAGATCCCCTGAAGGAGGAAATGGTAACCCACTCTAGTATTCTTGTCAGAAAAATCCCATAGACAGAGGAACCTGGTGGGCTACAGTCTGTGGGGTCACAAAGAATTGGACATAACTTAGCGACTAATCAACACACATGACAGATGTGTACACTGAAAACTACAAGACCTGGACAAAAGAAATGGAAGAAGACACAAATAAAAGGAGAAATATTCTGTGTTCATGGATTGGAAGAATTAATATTGTTAAAATGCCCATACTGTTCAAAGCCATCTACAGAATCTATGTAATCCCTATCAAAATTCCAATGTCATTTTTCACAGAAATAGAAAATACTATCCTAAAATTTATATGGAACCACAGAAGAGCCCAGTCAAAGCAATTCCGAAAAAGGAGAACAAAGCTGGAGGTATCACATTTCCTTATTTCAAAACATACTACAAAGGTGTGTGTGCATACGTGTGTATATACATAGAAAGAAAGACAGTTAAATCACTCAGTCATGTTCGACTCTTTGTGAATCCATTAACTGTAGCCTGCCAGGCTCCTCAGTCCATGGAGTTTTCCAGGAAGGATACTGGAGTGGGTTGCCATTTCCTTCTCTAGGGGATCTTCCTACATATATGTGTGTGTGCTAAGTCACTTCAGTCATGTCTGACTCTTTGTGACCCTATGGACCACAGTCCACCAGCTCCCGTGTGTGTGTGTGTGTGTGTGTGTGTGCGCGCGTGTGTGTGTGCTCAGTTGTGTCCAGCTTTTTACAACCCTAAGAGAACTATAGCCCACCAGGCTCCATAGTCCATGGATTCTCCAGGCAAGAACATAGGAGTGGGTTGTCATTTCCTTCCCCAGGGAATCTTCCAGATCTAGAGAACTATCTGTGTCTCTTGCATCTCCTGCATTGACAGGTACATTCTTTACCAATACGCCACCTTGGAAATCCTTATCTATGTATCTATTTTTATGCCAGTATTAAGAAATACAGAATAGTACTGGCATAAAAATAGATACTTAGATATTAATAACAAAATCAAGAGCCCCAGAAATAAACTATCATGTATGTAGTCAACAAATATTTGATAAGGGAGTCTAGAATACACTGTGGGGAAAGGATAATCTTTCATAGATAATGCTGGGAAAACTGAATAATTACATGCCAAAGAATGAAATGGAATACTTATCTTACACCATTCACAAAAATTTACTTGAAATGGATTAAAAACTTAAACATAAGACCTGAAACCATACACTTNTTTCCTAGAAGAAAATGTAGAATAAATCTCCTGGACATTGATCTTGGCAATTTATATATATATATATATATGACACCAAAAGCACAACAACAAAAGCAAAAATAACCAAGTGGGCTTATATTAAATGAGAAAGCTTATAAACAGCAAAAGAAACATCAATACAATGAATAGGTAACCTATAAAATGGGAGAAATTTTTACATATTACATACCTAATAAGAGGTTTATATTTGAAATGTATATATGAGAATTCACATAAACCCACAGAGCTCCACAGAGCTCTTTCAACTCTAGGACAGAGTGAAGGACAGGGGTCTGGCATGCTGCTGTCCATGAGATCACAAAGAGTCAGACACAGCTTAGTGACTGAACAACAATAACACAGCAAATAAACCAAATGATTCAACTGAAAAAGGGAAGAGAAACTGAATAAGATTTTTCTCCAAAGAAGACATAGAAATGACTGTCATTTAAAAAGTGATGTTTAGTATCACTAATCATTAGAGAAATGCAAATCAAAAAACCACAGTGAGATTTCACCTCACCTCTGCTGGAAAGGTTATGACAAAAAAGACAGTAAATAATAAGTGCTGGTGAGGATGTAGAAAAAAGGGAACCACTGTTAATGGTTTTCAAAGCCACCATTGAAAACACAACGACAGGTCTTCAAAAAAATTAAAAATAGACCCACACATGACCCAGTAGTCCATTTCTTGGCATATACCCAAAGGAAATGAAATCAGAATCTCAAAGAGATATCTTCAATACCATGTTCACTGAAGCATTATTCAGTATAGCCAAGATATGGAGACAGCCATCTACCGACAAATGGACAAAGAAGGATGGTACACAGATCTGCACCTATGCACACACACACATACATACCCACAGTGGGGTATCATTCAGTCACTAGGAAGAATAGAATCATGTCATATGATATGCAACATGGATGGACCTCAAAGGTACTATACTAAATGAAGGAAGTCAGTCCTAGAAAGGAAAATAGTCTATTAATGTCACTTTTGTGGAATCTAAGAAAAGCTAAATTTATAGAGTGAAAAAGCTGGTTTAACACTCAACATTCATAAAACTAAGATCATGGCAGCTGGTGCCATCACTTCATAGCCAATAGACGGGGAAACAGTGGAAACAGTGACAGACTTTATTTTGGAGGGCTCCAAAATCACTGCAGATGGTGACTGCAGCCATGAAATTAAAAGACGCTTACTCCTTGGAAGAAAAGCTATGACAAACCTAGACAGAATATTAAAAAGCAGAGACATTACTTTGACGACAAAGGTCCATCTTGTCAAAGCTATGGCTTTTCCAGTAGTCATGTACAGATGAGAGTTGGACCATAAAGAAAGCTGAGCACCAAAGAATTGATGCTTTGAACTGTGGTACTGGAGAAGACTCTTGAGAGACCCTTGGACTACAAGGAGATCCAATCAGTCCATTCTAAAGGGAATCAGTCCTGAATATTCACTGGAAGGACTGATGCTGAAGTGGAAACTCCATTACTTTGGCTACCTGATGCAAAGAACTGACTCATTTGAAAAGACTCTGATGCTGGGAAAGATTGAAGGCAGGAGGAGAAGGGGATGACAGAGGATGAGATGGTTGGATGGCATCACCGACTTGATGGATATGAGTTTGAGCAAGTTGTGGGAGTTGGTGAAGGACAGGGAGGACTGGCATGCTGCAGTCCATGGGATTGAAAAGAGTCAGACACAACTGAGCAACTGAACTGAACTGAACCTCAGCTGGTGTGGAATCTGCCTGCAGTGCAGAAGATGTGCATCCCTCCATCAGGAAGACCCCCTGGAGAAGGAAATGGAAACCCACTCCAGTGTTCTTGCCTGGAGAATCCCATTGACCGAGCTACCTGGTGGGCTGCAGTCCATGGGATCACAAGATTCAGACATGACTGAATGACTAAACCACCACCATAGAAACAGAATAGGAAGGAAATGGAGAGGTGCTGGTCAAAGGATACATACTTCCAGTTATAAGATTAATGAGTTCCAAGGATTGAATTTATCACAACATAATGACTATGGTTAACTATACTCAATTCCAGAAAAATAAATGACCCAATCAAAAAATGGGCCAAAGACCTAAATAGACATTTCTCCAAAGAAGACATACGGATGGCTAACAAACACATGAAAAGATGCTCAACATCACTCATTATCAGAGAAATGCAAATCAAAACCACAATGAGGTACCACTTCACACCAGTTAGAATGGCTGCGATCCAGAAGTCTGCAAGCAATAAATGCTGGAGAGGGTGTGGAGAAAAGGGAACCCTTTTACATTGTTGGTGGGGATGCAAACTAGTACAGCCACTATGGAGAACAGTGTAGAGACTCCTTAAAAAATTGCAAATAGAATTGCCTTATGACCCAGCAATCCCACTGCTGGGCATACACACCGAGGAAACCAGAATAGAAAGAGACACATGTACCCCAATGATCGCAGCACTGTTTATAATAGCCAGAACATGGAAACAACCTAGATGTCCATCAGCAGATGAATGGATAAGAAAGTGGTGGTACATATACACAATGGAGTATTACTCAGCCATTAAAAAGAATACATTTGAATCAGTTCTAAGGAGATGGATGGAACTGGAGCCGATTATACAGAGTGAAGTAAGCCAGAAAGAAAAACACCAATACAGCATACTAATGCATATATATGGAATTTAGAAAGATGGGGATGATGACCCTGTATGCAAGACAACAAAAGAGACTCAGATCTATAGAGTGAACTTTTGGACTCTGGGGGAGAGAGAGAGGGAGAGGGTGGGATGAGATGGGAGAATGGCATTGAAACATGTATACTATCATGTAAGAAACAAATTGCCAGTCTATGCCCGATGCAGGATGCAGGATGCTTGGGGCTGGTGCATTGAGAGGACCCAGAGAGATGGTATGGGGTGGGAGGTGGGAGGGGATTCATGTTTGGGAACACATGTACACTCGTGGTGAATTTATGTCAATGTTTGGCAAAACCAATATAGTACTGTAAAGTAAACTAAAGTTAAAATAAAAATTTAAAAAAAAATAATAAAATTTACAGTAATTTAAAACTGCTTTTAGAAATGTTATCTCTAGTGTAGCTCTAAATAGCCCTTCATTCAGTTCAGTTCAGTTCAGTCACTCAGTTGTGTCCGACTCTTTGTGACCCCATGAATCGCAGCACCCCAGGCCTCCATCACCATCTCCCGGAGTTCACTCAGACTCACATCCATCGAGTCAGTGATGCCAACCACCCATCTCATCCTCGGTCGTCCCCTTCTCCTCCTGCCCCCAATCCCTCCCAGCATCAAAGTCTTTTACAATGAGTCAACTCTTCGCATGAAGTGGCCAAAGTACTGGAGTTTCAGCTTCAGCATCATTCCTTCCAAAGAACACCCAGGGCTGATCTCTTCTAGAATGGACTGGTTGGCTCTCCTTGCAGTCCAAGGGACTCTCAAGAGTCTTTTCCAACACCACAGTTCAAGAGCATCAATTCTTTGGCGCTCAGCTTTCTTCACAGTCCAACTCTCACACCCATCCATGACCACTGGAAAAACCATAGCCTTGACTAGACGGACCTTTGTTGGCAAAGTAATGTCTATGCTTTTGAATATGCTGTCTAGGTTGGTCATAACTTTTCTTCCAAGGAGTAAGCATCTTTTAATTTCTTGGCTGCAGTCACCATCTGCAGTGATTTTGGAGCCCCAAAAAATAAAGTCTGACACTGCTTCTACTGTTTCCCCATCTATTTCCTATGAACAGTACTTCACAAATACATCATCTGTGTTTTATATTTGGAGAAAATGTTGAATTTTTTATCAAAGTCATATGGCTAGAGAGTGTTTCACAGCATAAATCTTATAAAGCAACTTAATATTTTTCCATCTCCACAAATAGAAATTAAAAGAACATAATTCTACAAATTCTAAAAACTAAATAGTTTATATAACCATAAAAAACTTGATACCACTATAGCTTCATATCTCCTTTTTCCTAGAAGAGCTTGCCAGAGCAGCATATCTGAATAATTATTTTCAAAATATATCTTAATATCTATACTAAAAATTGGATAAAGAATATATATAAGCAATTTAATAAAAAAGGAATACGAACAACTCATTAACATTAGAAAAATGTTTAAGTTCACATAATAAAAAAATAAATGAAAATTTAAATAAAAGAGGCAATGTGTTAGTAACATTTTAGAAAAACATGCAGTCCTATATAGGACTGAT
>SJYQ01003405.1:56763-80241 GCA_006410935.1 Redunca redunca | reverse complement strand
ACATGTATATTTCATGTCATATTTTATATTATATGTATTATATATATATTATAATAAATACATGTTTCTAACCAGACATTCATCAAAATTTTTCAAGTGATGGTTTCTGAGTGGTGGGATTATAGATAGTTATTTTGCTTATTCCTGAATTTTCCTTCAGTGGATTAATGTAACTTTCATAAGAAAAATATAAAATAACATAAGTCAGGTTAGGCTAGGGTTTGTAGCAGTAATATTCAAACCCTGAAATCTCAATGGCTTGCTTCTCACGTCTGCAGGTAGTTCTGCAGGTAAGCACATGCCAACCAGTAATGAGAATGTGTTTACATCATGAACTCGCATGTGCCTTCTAGATCTCCATCAAAAGGAGTTAAGCTGAAGGGCTGTCTGTCTTTTACTGCCTCAGCCTAGAGGTGATACATGTCCCTTCTACTCTTAATTCATTGGCCAAATGAATCACTTGGTCCTTCCCCTCTGCAAGAGTGCTGGAAAGTGTGGGGGAGAATCTGGATATACGATAAGGATTAAATGTCTCTCCCACAGAAAGTGATAACTAAATGAAAACTAAATAAATAAATTTTACTAAATTCAGAAGGACTTTTCAAAGTTCACTTGGAAATTTTGATCTCTCTAATATTTCCAGTAGAGTACTAATTATATTTCTTTAACTTTTTCCCTAGACAGGCCTTCCCTAATAACTAAGACTGGAGAACAGAGTTAAACTGGTCCCAAAGAGAGACTTCCAGTCAATAAACATCTCTGGACTCAGTGTCCTTATCTGTAAAATAAGTTAGCTGAATTTTTTGTAAATGTCCTATACAGATAAAAACATGTCACCTTCTTAAATCAACATTCCTGTCAGCTGACAGCTTTGCTTTTACTCTAACTTCTATTTATTAAAACAATTACATCTTTTCATTGGTAACATTAGTGCCATAAACCTAAATTAAATGTCATGTGATATTTATTTTTGCAGTTTTCTCATGGAATTCTATAAGACAAATAAATTTAATCTCAGAATGAATTACAATTCCATATCAGCTTAGCTCTTTTCAGCAAATCAAGCCTCTTGGGAGCATGTGAAACAGGGTGGAATGTATACTTTTGAGTAACTGATGCTTAGGAAACCTAACGGTAAATTCACAGTTAGGAAGTCATCAAAGTAGGTTTAGAACTGACCCAGGCACTCAGCCCAGGCTTATGACAGTTTTGTACTCAATCTTGGGTACAAAACTTGCTGGGAAAGATTGAAGGCAGGAGGAGAAGGTGATGGCAGAGGATGAGAATGTATACTTTTGAGTAACTGATGCTTAGGAAACCTAACGGTAAATTCACAGTTAGGAAGTCATCAAAGTAGGTTTAGAACTGACCCAGGCACTCAGCCCAGGCTTATGACAGTTTTGTACTCAATCTTGGGTACAAAACTGGCTGGGAAAGATTGAAGGCAGGAGGAGAAGGGGATGGCAGAGGATGAGATGGCTGGATGGCATCACCGACTCAGTAGACATGAGTCTGAGTAAACTCCGGGAGTTGGCGATGGCCAGGGAGGCCTGGCGTGCTGCAGTCCATGGGGTCTCAAAGAGTTGGACACAACTGAGCAACTTGAACTGAACTGAAACTTATACCTTTAATCTCTTAGGCTTCTTTTTGTCTGGCCCTGAGAAGTAAACTGACCTAAGACAGACTGAAAGAAGAAAAGCATGCAAATCTATCTAATACAAGTTGTACTTGACATAATAGTCTTCATAAGGAATGAAAACCCAAATAAATGACAAAAGCTACTTGCTTTTATATTAGGCTAAACAAAGACAGACAATTTGGAAAAAGTGACAAAACTATGTGGAAAAGCTAAATAAAGATAAGATTTATTTTAACAAAATCTGCATAGAATTCAGTCATGTTTTATCCTTGATGATAAGACTGTTACATGCATTCTGGTATAAACAGGACATCTTTCATACAAGGGATTTCATCTCATGCTTTTGGGGAAAAAAAAGAGCATTTTTCTTTCATTTGCTGTTTTTCAAGTGCCTTTAACTCAAAATAGTCAATATGCCATAATGGCATATTGTGGTATGGCATGCTCTGAACTCTTTCAGGGTCAAGTTAGAAGAGAAATACAGCTGTTTCATTTTAATTAAAACACAGAGACTTGGGAACTCCCCTCAACCATTCTGGGAAAAACTAGGTCATGTTACTGTAGAGTCTTACGCAGAAGAACCTAAGAAAACTGCAGTGTGGGGGTAGCTGCCAAAGGCAATGGTGAGGCCTGCACCTACAGGTTATTTTAATTTTTAGCAAATGAGTTCATTATTAAAAATACAGTATTATATGTATCTTCTCCAAGGACAAGGACCATATCTATATCACTAACTGATCTTATAAGCTACTAGTGCTTAGCACCTTAAGACCCATTGAGAGGAATGAACTCTATAGGGTTTATTCCAATTTTTCCCAGCAGAACTCAGTGAAATTTCTAGTAAACAACTCAATTTTTACATAACAAACCCTAAATATAGCTTCCTAATGTGAAATTTATGAATTTTGTCACTAGAGGCAGAGGAAAAAAAACCAAAACTATGGGGAATCATCCAAAGTTGTGCTGTTCATAGGAATATAAAAAAGCAAAGCCATACACTAATTAAATGAAAAATATTCTCCTCTGAGAGAAAGCAGATTGGAATATTGGCAAAACTCCTATGTTATGTGATTGTGGGATGTCACATAATATCACTGTTTTTGAGTGTTGAAAATTATACTACTAGATATCTCACTTTACATTTGAATAGAACCAATAATGTTAATATTATTTAATAGCTCTTGGTATAGGTGTGGTAGATATGGAGAGGAATTGACTAACACTTTTAGATACTTCGAAAGCCCATACTGTAGAAGACTTTTCTTTTTGTTGTTGTTTTTGTTCTTGTTGTTTAGCTAACAACTATATTATAAATCATGATGCAGACTATGAAATGTGCACTAAAATCAATACTGATAAGTCAATTATGTTCTAACAAAGCCAGGTGTTATCCAATGAATAATAAAGGACTGTGTCAGAACATTAATCTTTACATCACTGTTTTAATCAACAATATATGCTTTCTGATATTACTTTAGTATTGAACAAATGATAAAATAAAGAAGATGATAAAACCAAAGCCATTTAATATAAACTTTTCAGGAACTTTGCAAACTAACAAATAACAATAAAGATGGTAAATCAAACCTGAGACATGCAGCATCCAAGCAGAATGGTACACTCAAGAGTTTGTTAAAGGAGTAGCAAATGATGAAAACATTTCATCATGATGGTAATCATGCTGGTAAGAACCATTTTCATATTTCAGTTGGCTCGCTCAAGTGATATAGCTCAGTAATACAGCAATACCTTAAACAATTTCAAGTTATAATTTAAGGGCTAAAATAGCAAAAGTTTTTATTTAATATGTAATATAATAAGGTATCTAAAGAAAATTGATCTATGAGGCAAATGCTTCAATCATCTAGGTTTGACTCCCAACATTAGTGATTTTCTATACTTATTAGTAGGGGCTTCTCCTCTGACTCAGTGGTAAAGAATCCACCTGCGACGCAGGAGCTGCAGCAGAGACAGGTTCGATACTTGGGTTGGGGAAGATCCCCTGCAGGAGGGCATGGCAACCCATTCCAGTATTCTTGCCTGGAGAATTCCATGGACAAAGGAGCCTGGAGGGCTACAGTCTATGGGATCGCAAAGAGTCAGACAACTGAAGTGGCTTGGCATACTTATTAGTGAAAGAAATCAACAAAAGTTTGGGGCAATGTATAAACTATATTCAACATATAAAGGAATATGCTTCTAAGTTGCCTATAACTGAGGAATAAATTGAGGATCCATTTGCTTCTCAAATTAATAACATTTGGAAGGTGAGATATCTTCCATATTTTTAATGTGGTGTGTGTGTTGACATTAACAGTATCTTCAGTAAGAAATCTCTCCATAATATCAAGTTAGTGTTTAATCTGAAAATATGCAGGACCACCTTACACAGTCGTGATGCACTTGCTGACATTCTCAAAGGCTTATAAAAGTGAATTATAATTCTCTAACATAAAAGAAATAACAAGAGAAAAACAACATCTGAATTTGAAACTGATTCAAGGGATATATCGCTGAGCAGAAATAGATATAGCTGTGAAATTTTGCAGACAATTTCATCCTTAATAATTTATTACTTTTAAATATTGAATTTTATTACATAAACATTTTTCTCTGAACTTTGTATAGAGCTGATAGTCTCTATATACACTAAAAGCCCAGATTTTGAGGAAAACAGAAATATAAATAGTTTGGCTAAAGCACTACCATATTTCTCCAGCTCCAAAAAAAAAAAAAAAGTTATTTTTAGCAGAATGTATTTAAATACCCTTCCTAACCCATTACCCTCATGACTAACTTTTCACATTTAATGTGTTTACTCAATTTCCGAGCTAGAGATTACAAATTCTCTTAGACTTTTCTTGAAATTTCCATTCACCTCCTGACAAGCTGAAGACACTAATCAGCATCTGATTAATGTTTCCTAATGGGGAAAAGTTAAGGAGAGCATGCCGACCCAAGCTGGAAAGAATCAGTCCTTTCCAGAAGACACTCAAATTTGAAAAGATAAAACAGCAGAATCTTTCTAGTCTATGAAGAAATTCCTCCTTAATAATTAGTTCAAAGTATGTTCAATTTAATTTTTTAAAGGTGTGTTGACAATGTGAATTATTTTAATGATGAGGAGGAATACTTTCACAAAACAAGCCATTTTTAATTTAATAAACAACCATCCACAGCAAACAGGTTTTATCAAATCAAATAATCCTCACATTACCTAACAACTCAAACAGAAAGCCAGACATCTGATCATTAACTATCTTAATATATCAAAGGACACTTCAGGCTCCTGCTGGGAATAATGTTTTGTGGTTACAGCTTCCATTTTTCTCCTGGTGTGACAGCGAGCTTAACTGTTTATATAAGCCAATGCAAGGGGAAGTGCTTATCTCACCACATTATATTTTATTCTAAGGTCTTACCAAATAGACACACAGATGTTTTACAATGTAAAGAAATTTTCATCTGAAGCATTCTGTGAGGACTCTGATTAGGGAGATAAACACACACACACAAATATCAAATAACCAGCTAAAATAGATCAACAAAACTTCCATGTTTTGAAAGAATAAATTCCCATTAGAACTGGACAAAGAGCTGGATTTCTGAGGGTCAAATATATTCAACTTCCTTCTCTACCTTGTTCTATTACCTTAAAAGAAGATAAGAAAGAAAAAGAGAGAGAAAGCCAAACTAAAATTTATTTTCCTTATTTGGCTTTCTTAGAACTGTCAAAACAAATGGAAAGCTTTTCTATTCAAAAGGAGATTGCTTTTGCTCCTAACACTGAGGGACTTCTTGCTCCTTTTCTTCCCCCATGTTTTTACAGGGCATTGACTGTGGGTCACCTCCCTGATTCTGCTTGCTGTACGCAGGCATTTTGACCTACACAAATCCAAGGTTAGGCCAGCAGGCTAGGCAGAAGCTAAACTCCTATTCCAGCCACACAATGGGGTTCCCTATTGCTTTATTCAGTCTAAACTTATCCTATTTGGCCCTCTTAGGGTGATATTCTCTCAGATCAACATAATTTTATTTCCAGGACTTTTAATTTTTTTATATCTTATCCTCTTCTCAAGGCTTCCACACACTGTGAACTTCATTCACTGCTTATTCTTTTCTAAACCGACCCTCAGAAGAAAGTAACAATACAGACCCCCAAGTTCTACGGGTGAAAGATTAGACAGAAAAGGCCACTGAGAAAGACGCAGCCCAGCCCTTCAAGCCAGTGCAGTGCTCACAGGACAAAGGGAATGCAAGTCTCGCGCTACTAGCAGACATTGCTTTCCTCTGGCACTTTGGCCAAAAAAAATAATTAAGAAATAGACTATAAGGAACCTTTGTGGAGGGGAGGAAGTGAGGAAAGTCTTTCACATTTGTGTTATCTACAGACTTCATTGCAATTGATTCAGCTTTGTTCCTGAAAAAGCTTTCTGCATAGCAAACATGAAGCTTTTGGTGTTTTCTTTGTTCAAGGTTAACTTTTTACAAGTCTGGTTTCCTCCCACTCACCCTGCTCTGCCACCAAGCTTTGGCATACAAGGCATTCCAAAGCAAAATGAAATGAAATAAAGCTTCTGCTGTCTGCTGTCAAGCTTGTCCCACTGGCATTTTAAAGCAAGATTCAACTCTCCTATAGATGCAATTTTCTATCAGTTATTCTGCCCCAGGGTAGAACACCAAGTGCAACGCGAGGAAGGGGAGAGAAGTCTGCCTGGAATCACCTCTGTACTAATATCTGTCAAGGTTCACTTACCAGAATCTCTTCCTCCTTATGCTGCAAGGACTTTTTTTTTTTTTTTTTTTTTTTACCCTTCTGCAAACCTGACATGAAGCCAAAAACTCCCAGTGAGGAAATATTTTCACTTAACTGCGCAAAGGTCAGACAAAAATGTGGTAAGGGCATTTTATTTTTCAACGCATATTAATCTCAGTTTCACTTGCCCATAGAGCAGAGCTGTTTGAAAAGCAGTGGAAGCCAGTGCAGCATCATCCTGCAGATTCCTGGCAGGGATGGCTACTGTGCAGCCGCAATGGCCTGAGTGGTCAATGGCAGAATTACACAGCTCAGAGAATTTAGCCAGCACCTGGGCTGCCATTGTCTTCCTATGGTGTCTCAGTCTTTTACTGGAAGTAAATCTTTAAGTGGCTAATTTTAAGTGAGGAGCTGTATCTAACCTTAGCCCAATATAAGTATTCCAATAACCATTTTACAATTTGCATCTGTGAAATGTGGAAAAAATTAATAAACACAAGAATGATGGGTGAAATGTCCAGGGAAGAAGTTGCTTGTCTTTTGTTTTTTTCAGTTAGTTTAAAAACAAACAAAAAGAAACCCTATTTTAAAGCCATTTATCTTCTTTGCTGGGATAACATATTCTTACTTTTCCAAAAACCTATTTGGCCTTTACTAAATTAGATCTATTGTGTCCTCCTTAAGTTTAACCTTCATCATATGTAGTATCCTTTTATTATTTTTGTGTGTGTGCTCTTTATTTTTTATATTATTATTATTATTTTTACTTACAATACTGAATTGGTTTTGCCATACATTGACATGAATCCGCCACGGGTGTACATAAGTTCCCAATCCTGAACCCCCCTCCCACCACCCTCCCCATATCATCTTTCTGGGTCATCCCAGTGAGCAGTAGGGAATTTGATTATTCATGCTAGTGATTAAATTGCCAAATCAGATCCAACCCAAAGAACAGTCTCCAACCACCACTGGTTGAGAATGATTCCTGGGCAGAACTCCAATAATAAAGGACTTCAGCATATAAAAAGGTTGCTGCTGCTGCTGCTAAGTCGCTTCAGTCTTGTCCGACTCTGTGTGACCCCACAGACGGTGGCCTACCAGGCTCCCCCGTCCCTGGGATTCTCAAGGCAAGAAGACTGGAGTGGGTTGCCATTTCCTTCTCCAATGCATGAAAGCAAAAAGTGAAAGGTTATGAAGGTGTATAACAACAGAAGATCCATTTCAGTACCTGTACAAAAGTTTGTTTCCCTAACCATCCTCCAGCTACTTAAGGCAAGCTCCTCCCCTCTCCCCCACTTGGTGCCAGGGTACAGAAAAGAAACAGACTTGTGTTAAGATGCAAGTATTTATATTTATGTGGCCACTGAAATCCCTTTAGCACTTTGAGGTTATGCTATTTTTACACAATATGTGGAGCTGCTTTTTGAACTCTTAGATAAAACTTTTACATTAACAGCTACCGTTTACACTCTAGCCCTAAGGCAAAGAAAGATGGAAAGACCAGGATTTCTTTTTTTATTTAAATCTTGCTGTTAAATCATGGGAGCTAGCTGAGCTCTTGGAGGAAAAACTCAGGAAATAACAGAGCAAGAAAAGTAATCATTTTAAATTGATATCCCTTTATAAACTTAACTAAACCTGCTTTTATCAGACATTAAAGTGGAATACAGTAGTAAGTTGTTTTCATTCCACTATTTGAAATATATAGAAGTCTTTCAAATGGCAGTTGAGTCAAACATACTTAACGTAAGTTGTCTGGGTGTCTTTTTTTTTTTTTTAAGACTTTGAAATAGGGTAAAGCAATGTCTATTATATATAACTTCTATTTTATCTTAAGAAACACTTAAAATACGTGGCTCAATTTGTCCCTAGAGCAAAAACATGAAACACTGTTTATTACCTGTGGATTTTAAGTTCTGATTTTGTCTCTTCTATAAGAAAATTAGTAATTCATTATTATTATTATCAGCAGCAGCAGCTATAGCAATGTGCACTGAGAAATTACAGGTTCTAAATTCTATTCTTGTCTTGTAAGTGCTAATATTAAAAGGAGGGGAAAAAACTGTAAGAGAAACTAATATACCCTGGTTAAAATGGAACGTTCAAGTATGACATATAACATAGAAGGGCTTCTTCCCAAGTTTACCAGCCATCAGAACTGGAGATGACTTAGTAAAAGAGCTAGATTTGAAGTATACCATAATTTATTTTCTAAATGACTTCCTTTTTTATCATTATATTTAATTTATAAAAGGAGATTACTTTTACTAGCTTAGATTAACTGCATCTTTAAAAATATTTGTTTACTGACTTATGCCTTTCAAAATTGAATTGTGAGAATTAATTTCACGACTTTTAGATATCAGGGGTTTGCTCATGTCTATGTAGGACATAAAAATATTAAACAAACTTCATTCATTGAAACAATTAGCTTTTTAATAACCTTGAATTATTGTTGTTTTTTAATTTTTAATGATGAATGAATGTGTCTTATGACTAAAATAAGATATTTTGAACTGTGGTTCTGGAAAATTTTTATATCCATTATCTGTTAAAAGAGGAGAGAGCAGAAGCAGTTTTACCATATGTAATTTTTGATGTAGCACAAAGATTTTCCCCAGTATTTTGTAGCAGACCTAAGTTGCTTGACCTGCCTGAGTCTGTCTCACTTGGCCTGTCAAATCCATCAAATACTGATTGGAATAGATTACTGAGTTGATGGATCACCAGGATTAGGCCCATCTTTCTACAAAAGACTCTGCAATCATGATGAGAGGTTATTGTTGCCTGGGAGCTCAAAAGAGACAAACTACATTGCACCCAAGGATCACCTGGAGCTGTTTGTAATGCAACAGACATTGAAAAACAAAACAAGTCATGGCTGTGCCACAAAGCCAGCCCAGTGAGCATCAGAAAGGTATGTCCAGCTCTCATAAAATTGCGCTGGAATGTTTTAACTAAAATAATGTTTACATGAAATGTTTCCAAATAAACTCTATCTTTTATTGAAACAATACTTAATTGAAATTCAATGTTTTATTTTTGGCTTTTATACAGAGAATGCAATACTTTAAAGGCAGTGTTTTAATTTGATTTGAAATGTAAATTACATTACCTACTCATAAAAAGGGATATATAAATATGGATAAGTATATAATAATTATTTAACATTGTGAACTTAGGCTTGGAAAAACTAATATCGTTGGTACTTTACCGGGTTAGAGCCAATGACAGAAACTTGTCATAAAACCAGCCTTGTTGAATGTTTTAACATAGGATGTATGATTCAGCTCTTTTTAAGGATATATTACTTGAATAAATTATACCAGCACTAAAATGCATGACATGGAAACTTTAAAATACATTTTTCCTGAACTGTTATTAACGTGACATTTTTCTTTCTCTCTGACCTCTAGAAAATTGACTTTTTATTATGTACTACATATCTGTTTTCTTTTAGTTCATGAATGAAATAGGACCATTTTAAAAAATAAATTCAGTTATACAGCAAGGCCTGTGTACCCTAATTGAAAGAACATGTAAAATAATGACAAGTCCATACAGAGATGTGACCTCTGAAATGTACAGAACATTACTGGTAAGTAACATCTTCCTGTACAATGTACTCTGATGATAGAAAAGCCAAAATGATATTTTCCATACCATGACATACATTAATAGAAAGGGATTCTGCTAGGTACAGGATTATAGAACTGTATTTACTTTCAACACAAAACTCTAATCTTCCCAGTCATTAAAAAATATCAACTTTCCTTGTACAATAGATATTTAGGCATTATAAAAGTTAAATATACTTTTCATATTCATCTATGGACTGCAACTTCTAAATTTTAACATTCTGATACTAAAGATAATGTGAAATATAATGAACATAACCTAGTTTGGAGTTTGTTAGATATACTTTAGGACCTTTACATATATGTTTTCAAAGTTATTCTTCCTGAAGTCTTGTGAAGTAGATATTACTACCTTTATTTCAAAAATCTGGAAACCAAGGCTCAGAACATTTGTCCACAATCAGAGAATTGGTAAAGAGGAGCTAAATTCAGTTTAATTGAATTAACTGGATGGAAAAAGCCAAATTAGAAAGTTAGAATGATTTTCCTCCATGCTCTCAGAGCCACTATTTTTATATGAGAATGAATGTAACTGCTCAATAGGTATTATTGTAAGAAGAAAGTTAAATTACACTTATTTACTACTGTGGTCTTGCCTGATTTTGTACACATGATACTATATTGTGACTGGTTGCATGTTAATTTCCCCCTTAAAATCTATGATGAAATTGTTATGCTCTTCAAAATGACTTGGATTGCATCTTGTTCATTTTTGTATCCCTAGCACCTAACAAAATGCCTGATTTGCAGAAAATAATACCTGTATGAATAGATGAATTACTGCATCAAAACATAACTCTTTCATCTTAGAAGACTGAAAAGGGGAACTTAGCAAAGAATCCAATCCAAAATTAATTCCAGAACTGGTAATGAGAAATTAATCGCAGAATAGTGACCACAAAGCTTCCTAGCTTGCCAGGTTTATGCATCTCTATTCTATTCTTGCCAGGTTTATGTCATCTGTATTCTGATTACATATTCTCATACACAAAGCACTGTTCATATCACTGAATTTTGTTTTCTGAGATTATATCTGACATTATAACAAATAACAATCACTTTAAGGTCTTTCATAGATTCAAGAATTCACTTGCTTACTACTCCACATGCATTCTTATATGAATAAAATATCATTCTTACTAATCATTATCTTAGAGTTTTGCCATTGGAATAGCCTGCAAACCATAATTCAATGGTTTTAGTGCTACAGAAGTAAGTTCAAGGAGCTAAGGAAGAGTGGAGGAGGGAATAATCAGAGAAGATATGTGAAATGGGTCTTGTGGGGAAAATATGAATTTACCAGAAGAAATGGGCTAAGTAGGACATTCTAGGAAAAGGATTAATGACATTTAGGGTTATCCTCATATGAGTAGCCATAAGAGGCTAGCTGAATATGTGGACATATCCCAGTACAAATGGCAAACATTGTCTGGAATGTTTGAACTAGCCCAGGATGTCTTGCTGGGGCTTCTCTGCCCTTGGAATGGGGTATCTACACGTCCAAGGTCAGGTATGACCTAAATCAAATCTCTTACAATTATACAGTGGAAGGGATAAACAGATTCAAGGGATTAGATCTGATAGAGTGTGTGAAGAACTACAGATGAGGTCATGGCACTGTAGAGGACGCAGTGATCCAGAGCGTCTCTAGGAAAAAGAAGTGCAAAAAGGCAAAATGCTTCTCTGAGACCTTACAAATAGCTATGAAGAGAAGTGAAAGGCAAAGGAGAAAAGGAAAGATATACCCATTAGAATGCAGAGTTCCCAAGAATAGCAAGGAGACATAAGAAAGCCTTCCTCAGTGATTGATGCAAGGAAATAGAGGAAGACAATAGAATGGGAAAGACTAGACATCTCTTCAAGAAAATTAGAGATACCAAGGGAACATTTCATGCAAAGATGGGCACAATAAAGGACAGATGGTATGGACCTAAGAGAAGCAGAAGATATTAAGAAGAGATGGTAAGAATACAAAGAAGAATTATACAACAAAGTTCTTCATGACCCAGATAATCACAATGGTGTGATCACTCACCTAGAGCCAGACATCCTGGAATACAAAGTCAAGTGGGCCTTAAGAAGCATCACTATGAACAAAGCTAGAGGAGGAGATGGATTTCCAATTGAAATATTTCAAATCCTGAAAGATGATGCTGTGAAAGTATTGCATTAAATAGGACAGAAAAACTGGAAAACTCAGCAGTGGCCACAGGACTGGAAAAGGTCAGTTTTCATTCCAATCCCAAAGAAAGGCAATGTCAAAGAATGCTCAAACTACCGCACAATTGAACTCATCTCACACGCTAGTAAAGTAATGCTCAAAATTCTCCAAGACAGACTTCAATAGTATGTGAACTGAGAACTTTCAGATGCTCAAGCTGGATTTAGAAAAGGCAGAGGAACCAGAGATCAAATTGCCAACATCTGTTGGATCATCAAAAAGTAAGAGAGTTCCAAAAAACATCTACTTCTGCTTTACTGACAATGCCAAAGCCTTTGACTGTGTGGATCACAACAAACTGTTGGAAATTCTTAAAGAGATGGGAATACCAGACCATCTGATCTGCTTCCTGGAAAATCTGTATGCAGGTAGAGAAGCGACAGTTAAAACTGGACATGGAACAACAGGCTCATTCCAAATAGGAAAAGGAGTACATCAGGCTGCATATTGTCACCCTGCTTATTTAACTTATATGCAGAGTTCATCATGAGAAATGCTGGGCTGCATGAAGCACAAGCTGGAATCCAGATTGCCAGGAGAAATATCAATAACCTCAGATATGTAGATGACATCACTCTTATGGCAGAAAGTGAAAAACTGAAGAGACTTTTGATGAAAATGAAAGAGGAGAGTGAAAAAGTTGGCTTAAAACTCAACATTCAGAAAACTAAGGTCACGGCATCTGGTCCCATCACTTCATGGCAAATAGATGGGGAAACAATGGAAACAGTGACAGAGTTTAATTTAGGGGACTCCAAAATCACTGCAGATGGTGAGTTCAGCCATGAAATTAAAAGACACTTGCTCCTTGGAAGAAAAGCTATGACCAACCTAGACAGCACATTAAAAAGTAGAGACATTCCTTTACCGACAAAGGTTCATCTAGTCAACGCTATGGTTGTTTTATTAGTCATGTATGGATGTGAGAGTTGGACTAAAAAGAAAGCTGAGCACTGAAGAATTGATGCTTTTGAACTGTGGTGTTGGAAAAGACTCTTGAGAGTCCCTTGGACTGCAAGGAGATCCAACCAGTCCATCCTAAAGAAAATCAGTCCTGAATATTCACTGGAAGGACTGATGCTGAAGCTGAAACTCCAATACTTTGGCCACCTGATGTGAAGAACTGACTCATTTGAAAAGTTCCTGATGCTGCAAAAGATTGAATGCGGGAGGAGAAGGGGACAACGGGGATGAGGTGGTTGGATGGCATCACCAACTCGATGGACATGAGTTTGAGTAAACCCCAGGTGTTGGTGATGGACATGGAGGCCTGGCATGCTGCAGTCCACTGGGTTGCAAAGAGTCAGACACGACTGAGCGACTGTACTGAACTGAACGGAGCCCAGGCTGTACTATTTGATGCCTGTCTGCTGTTCTGCTTCTTGACTTCCTTTCCTCTGGCTTTCAGTACAATTACTCCTGGACTAGCTTCTGACTCTCTTAGCCAAATTTCATTATTGATACCTCTGTGACCCTACTGTTGCAAAACCACTTAGATTAGATAAAAATCCATCTATGACCACGTCAACTGGAACCTGGTATAGCACTGCTGCATAATGTCTTTGCTCACCTCCATGCAACAGGCACTAGATCTCAGCTGGCCTTGGACAAGTCACTTCCTTTTTGTACCTTGGTTTCGTTTTTTGAAAATCATCTGAGACAACTCTTTTCTTAGATGTCACCTTTTAAAGAGACTTATCCTGAACACTGCATTTGATAAGGCAAAGTGCCCTTTTTCCTCATTACCCACACACACAACCCCAGTTCTCCTAACCCTACACTCTTGGCGTACTTTGACTAATGACAGTATCTTCATTTACTTGGGGGCTCTGGGCCATGCAGAAAAGTCTAACAATGTGATTTATAGTGGGGACTTTGAGTCATACAGTATCAGCTCAACACCACAAAAGCTGGAGACTAAGGTGCACTACGTGGGCAGTTGAGGATGTCTCTGTCACTGAACACCAATAAAGATTCTGAACATTGTCTCAAATGGGATTTGCTACTTGGCAACACTCTGTGCTTATTACGACATGTCACTTTCAGGAGGAGTTAACCATGTCCCTGACTCCAGTGGGAGTGGACAACTGAAAAATCCACATTTATTAATGGGACACTGCTGGACTCTGCCCCATCATTCCCTTTCCTTTGCTGATTTTAATCTGGATCCTTTCACTGTAGTGAAACATAACTGTAAGTATAAAAGCACTGAGTTCTGTCAGTCTTTCTACTGAATTGTCAAATCAAAGGGTATCTTGGGCCCCTTAAATTATAATTGGCACCAGAGATGAGAATTGTCTTGTAGACTGTTCTCTAATTCATCTGTTATGTTCATATTTTATCACAGGTGCCCTTCACTAGAATGTAAACTCTATGAGGTCAAAGATCTTTGTATATTTTGTTCATTATCTATCCCAAACAATTAGAATTGTGCTCACTGAGAGTAGCCGCTCTAAAAATATTTGTTGAATAATTGAGCTGAAAGTATTCTACTGGCTGACTTATGCCCTGTCTTTTTATTTCTATCATTAAATGACACAGAATTTTATGATTTTGTCACATTACATTATCTAATTTCTGATTTGAATTTTACAGTTCAGGAGTACAAAACAGATAAGAGCTTTCTTTTAATTGTAGAGAATGGAGGGGATAGTTTTAAAGGAGGCTTCTGACTTTTGCAATATCTATGGAAGCTGTGCAAAAGCAGCAAGCTTAATACAGTGCTCACCACTCCTCGTATTGCCTCTGTCTGACTTGCTAATATCTGAGTCTTTCTTCACATTATAATGAATAGACATGAATAAACACATAGTTGCCAAAAGGTAAAAGGATCCCCAAGAGAGACTAGAGAAAGGTAAGCAGGCGTAGGCACAACCATGTCTTTCTGGCACATAAACAAATGTTAACATCTAAAAGCTCACTGAGAATTTTGCCCAAGGAAGATGGATGCTTTGGATGTCTAGATAGTTTAAAACTGTAGTTCTTTGTACAGTGATCTAGCTAAGCAGCTGTATAGAATTTCGAAAGAGGAAATGTGGATTTAAAGCCCAAATCAAAGATGAAACTATTTACTTGTCTTGGTCTATCGATTGCATATGTTCATAGCAAGGAGATTTTTTTTTTTAAGCTGTTAATCTTATTCATATTACATCAATAGTGTAAAGGCTGAGAGAGCACCAGAGCTGTTTAGAGGCCAGTTCTCTACTACATCTTAATTACTCGGCCTAATGAAATGTCACAACATGTGTGCTTATATATGATACCTGACCTCACCACTGCTGAGTCAATTAATCTGTTTTCGGGTACATTTAAAACAATTTTCAAACATTTATGATCTCAATAATAAAACTATTCAGTTATTTAAATAACACCTGGAGACAGAAGCAGTCTAATTTGACTCTTATTACTATCTACACATGACTATGACCAAGAACAAAAATACTGAATCTTTGGCTTGACACATACATATTCAATCCCTGCTTTTCATTTCTTTGATAATACTGATTTACACCTCACAGTTGGAGAAGACTCTTGAGAGTCCCTTGGACTGCAAGGAGATCAGCCCTGGGATTTCTTTGGAGGGAATGATGCTAAAGCTGAAGCTCCAGTACTTTGGCCACCTCGTGCAAAGTTGACTCATTGGAAAAGACTGATGCTGGGAGAGATTGGGGGCAGGAGGAGAAGGGGATGACAGAGGATGAGATGGCTGGATGGCATCACTGACTTGATGGACATGAGTCTGAGTGAACTCCAGGAGATGGTGATGGACAGGGAGGCCTGGTGTGATGTGATTCTTGGGGTCGCAAAGAGTCGGACACAACTGAGCGACTGAACTGAACTGAACTGAGGCTAAAATGGTAAATTCAAAAACATTTTTTATATCAACCTCACATTTCAACATTTTGATAAAATCCTTTTGCTTTTATCTTCTATTATTATTTCTAATTATGTGTTCCCTACTCAGTTCATTATTTTATGGAAACCTTTAATTCACATCTCCCTGGATTATTGCCATGGAATCAGATTATTGTGAAGCAGATGTTTTGAGCCTGGTTCTTTTGAGACAGCCATTTTGGCAGCTGGGAGGTTTTAACATTACCACTCTGGGAAGTTTGAACACGAAACATTTTGAGTCTTCTCAATAAGCACAATTGGCCAATGAGTGGAAATCAAGCCCCAACCAGAGATGTAATGGCAAGAAAAACAGAGAGTATACAGCATTCTGGTAGAAATGTGGCATACCCAATCCTAGTAAACCACTGAAACAACTGGTTGTGCTGATACTCCTGAGCCCAGTTGCAAGGCAACAAGGCAGGAAGTTGGCAATGAACCAGAAAATGAAGAAAGGACACGTTGACACAGTTGACAGAAAAATCAGGCACTTCTTCCACATCCACATCCTGCAACCCACTTTACCTGACAATAAACCCAATGAGGCTTTGGAAATAGGCTGGGAGCTAGACTCCTAAAAAATTCTCTCTTGAGGAGGTTTTAACAGTGCTGGTCAAAATATATATATATATATATATATTTTTTTTTTCACTCCAAAGAATTCTGGTTGGAAGTAAGATAGAATGCAAAATGCATACAGAATGCTCATCAGTTCATATTACCTATGGTGTGTCAGAAGATGGGAACTTGCTTAAAAACTCAGGGCTAGTGAGTATGGTGGGATAAAAATCCCAATTATGTTTTAATGCTGTTCTCTACTTTTCTTGTCAAGAAGGAAGAACTGAACAAGAGAAAAAGGTTAAGACTGAACAGACATTAGAGAGTTTCAGAAAAGAGAAGAGCCTTCAGGAAAAATGTTTTGGTATCAATGATTGTGATTCGTACATATAAGGATAGTAGGGCCATTTTCCTTTCCCAGCGAGAGAGGTACCATTTTCTAGGGAGCCATGAGTCAGTATGTACAACAGTCCACAGAACAGAAGCAGCCCAGGAAAGCTTCTTCATGCCAAGACAGAGCAGTGGCACCTTGAAAGCAGTCACTGAAAGTGTGTATGGGAGATGGAGGAGAACGTTTGCAAGATCAAAGTCATGTTGCTGCTGCTGCTGCTAAGTCGCTTCAGTCGTGTTCAACTCTGTGCAACCCCATAGACGGCAGCCCACTAGGCTCTGGGATGCTCCAGGCAAGAATACTGGAATGGGTTGCCATTTCCTTCTCCAATGCATGATAGTGAAAAGTGAAAGCTAAGTCGTTCAATAGTGTCTGACTCTTTGTGACCCCATGGACTGCAGCCTACCAGGCTCCTCCGCCCACGGGATTTTCCAGGCAAGAGCACTGGAGTGGGGTGCCATCACCTTCTCCCAAAGTCATGCTATGCACTGCTAAAACCTATCCTCAACAGAAAATTATTTAGCAGTCTATGCCCCAAGCCTATCTCCAAAGCCTCACTGGGTTTATTGGCAGGTAAAAGGAGTCAGGCTGTTTTAGGTTTATCTTCCTCGGTTGAGTACACAGTACTCTGCACTTGAATCATCAGATCTGTCTAGAATTTCTTTTAATTTCAATACCAAGGCAGAGCCTGAGTAAATGTCTAAACACAGGGCTTCCTTTTCAAGAACTCTTTTCACCATTCATTGCTGATCCTACCTCCAACTTTCCAGTCTCTCATAGTTCTGGGGATCTGTCTTAGTTACAGAGAAAGGAAAGTTTCCTTTGAGTTGCCACATGTTTTCATAGCTTTCAGTTCCCTTGGGTTGTATAATTTTGAAAACTAAACCATTACTCTGTTTTTCACTGTAACAATCTTTTCCTAAGAGATATATGTAGCAAGTTCTGACTCCTGACTAAATGGGAAATAAATCAGGTTTAGAGGAAATATAAAAGGAAAAGCCACTATTCATTATTTCAGAAGCATTATCCCAAAATAATGCAAGGATATTCCTATTAAAAGGGAATTGAAGGCCTCTCCAGTTGTCACAATACAATAAAACTGAAGAGAACTCTGATGCCACTGAGAATGAAGAATACATTCAGATTAAAGAGAATGAGAGCTACATCATTTCATCACACACCAAATTTTGTTATCATTCAATAAATACTTAGCACCTGAGTGCCTATTCTGTACCAGGTTATAGTCTCTTGGGACACAGCAATGTATAAAAAAGGTAAAATAATCCCTGCCTTAAGTAGAGCTTATATTTTTATGATAGATGACAAATATTAAGGAATATAAGTAAGTGAAATGTAGTATAATAATGTTAAATATTATGAATAAAAAAAGCAAGGATGAGAAATAAAACTAAGAAGTCTTAGAGTTTTAGATAGGCAAGTAGAACGAGGTCTCCCTTGAAATAAAGATATTTAAATGAAAACATAAAAATGAGGGAGAAAGTCATGTGGATTACAGCAGTGATGAAAACTAAAGATCACTGCTACTCAGTTACACATTGTGCTAAAATTTTTACATGTTTTATCTAACTTCTCTTGATAATATCTTTATGACCCAACTACTGTGATGAACTTCATTCACAGATGAGAAGATAATTAGAATAAATTTCTAATTTCACATAGCTAGTTCATGACAGAGTACAAATGTGAACACAGTACTATCTGATATAAAGTCCCTGAATGTGACTATGTTACTCTGCATGTAGGACTTATGCCTCAGAGTCTAGAAAGATGTTCAGTCAATTTCTAAAGAGACCCCTATTTTATTCACTAACTTAACTGAATTCAGATAATTGTGTTTAATATGTCTTTATTGCTCTGTTCATTCACTTTTCAGTTTGCACAAAGGTCATCAAAGATCAGCATCCTTGAAGTATTTTAATTTTGGCCACCTTCTAGTCTTCCTATTCTTAACTTACCCTGGCCAGGGCCTTGGTTTAATCTACTACTTACTCATCCTTGTTTTGAGGGCTAGAGAGTTTCATGAAGCCCTTGTAACGAAAGACAAGAAAATTGGTTTCCCAATGTTCTCATGATACCAGTCCATTCTGAAGGAGATCAATCCTGGGATTTCTTTGGAAGGAATGATGCTGAAGCTGAAACTCCAGTACTTTGGCCACCTCATGCAAAGAGTTGATTCATTGGAAAAGACTCTGATGCTGGGAGGGATTGGGGGCAGGAGGAGAAGGGGACGACCCAGGATGAGATGGCTGGATGGCATCACGGACATGATGGACGTGAGTCTGAGTGAACTCCGGGAGATGGTGATGGACAGGGAGGCCTGGCGTGCTGTGATTCATGGGGTCGCAAAAGGTTGGACACGACTGAGTGACTGAACTGAACTGAACGGTTATTTTGTTATATTGATACTTGTTTCAGCATAATTTCTATGTGTGATTAGATTGAAAGACTCCCTCCCTATGAGGAATGATGAAGGAAAGAACAAAAAGAAAACAAAGAATCATTCTAAATTCAGTATACAACTATCATTTTTAGAGAAAATTGGAAGATAGTGACATTGTCTATAAAAATCAACTTTAAAAACTAACAGTTCAATCCAACAGGCTCACAATAAGAATAAAGAAATACTGGAACCCATTCTAGAATTCTGTTTCAACAAAGCTAACTCCTGTCTGAGACCATTGCCCATTTTATTTTCATGTATGTTATCTTGGATTCTCATGATTCAGTGAATATGATACATCCAATATATTAAATAGCGTGAACTCAGCAGGAAAAAAATTTGGAATTGCTATAATTTAATTCAATCACTGCTTTCTCAGTCCTACACCTTTACATACAAACAGCAAAGAGATAGATCAGCAATTGTATCTCTTAGAAAGATATATAACCAAGAAAAGACTCACCAGTTTTTCCTGCTCGTAGTCATTTCCAATATTTGAATGGTTCACTTGACATTTTCTTTCTTGATTTAGGAGTTCTGCTCAGGTCCAGTGAACAAATGGAGATTGTTTAGTACATACTGTCCTCAGACAAAACCACAACTCTGAGACAATAGTAGAAAGCCCATTCAAAACTCTGTAACAAAAATATTAAAATTATTTTGGTTTCAGGTAATAGCAGATTAGCTTATATCAGAAAAGTCTCTTACAAATAAAATTTTAAAATCCTAGGCAAAATATTATAGAACCACTATTCAAAAGTGCTGGAGACTAGGTAGTATCTAACAGAGTTAGGACACTTGGGAAAAAGTAACTATAGAGGATGAGAGCCACATTTATCTGCTTTATGATGGTTTTTTTGTTTCTTTTACCCATTAGGAGAGTCTCTAGATCTCCTGAGCTAGATGACAGAGCTTCATAGAACATGTAGATTTACTGGGATGAGTGGTCATAGGTTAGAGTTGAAGGCTTCTGGAACAGTATGAAATTAAAGAGGAAATCCTATAAAGAAGGAACCTACAAATAAGAAAATTCAAAATATGACTACATTCAATGCTAAAGTACTTAGCTAACTCTTGAAATTCACAGGCCTAGAGAGAAATCTAAAAGGTACAGGGTAAACAAGAGCTACAAAGTTAAAGGAGCTGATTGATGATTTCAGAAGCTGCTTGCCACTTGGGACACAGAATTAGGAACCCAATCAACCAGAGTGATAGAGACATGATAAATACTTTGAGTTATACATAGAAATAATATTAAGACCACAACTTAGGAGTAAAGATCACATCTTAGAACCAAGAGATATATCCTAGCACCAAGGGAAAAATTAAAATAAATGCATATGACAAAGCCTAAAACCAAACCTTTCTTTGATCATATATTCTCCCAGTAATTTAACTTCAGACCAATATAAACTGCAAAATTCTACAGAGAAAGAGAAAAGTAACAGGACTATATTATACAATGTATTATCTACAATGTCTATTAATCAACTATTACTGTACATGCAAAAAAACAAGATATTCAGATATGCGTATAACCTCAGATATGCAGATGACACCACCCTTATGGCAGAAAGTCAAGAACTAAAAAACCTCTTGATGAAAGTAAAATAGGACAGAAAAAAGTTGGCTTAAAACTCAACATTCAGAAAACTAAGTTCATGGTATCTGGTCCCATCACTTCACAGCAAATAGATGGGGAAACAGTAGAAACAGTGACATCTGCAGTGATTTTGGGGTGCTCCAAAATCACTGCAGATGGTGATTGCAGCCATGAAAAGATGCTTGCTCCTAGACAGCATATTAAAAAGCAGAGACATTACTTTGCCAACAAAGGTCCTTCTAGTCAAAGCTATGGTTTTTCCAGTAGTCATGTGAGAGTTGGATTATAAAAAAAGCTGAGCACTGAAGAATTGATGCTTTTGAACTGTGGTGTTGGAAAAGACTCTTGAGAGTCCCTTGGATAGCAAAGAGATCCAATCAGTCCATCTTAAAAAAAAAAAAATCATTCCTGAATATTCATTGGAAGGACTGATGTTGAAGCTGAAACTTCAATACTTTGGCCACCTGATGCGAAGAGCTGACTCATTTGAAAAGACCCTGATGCTGGGAATATTTAAGGCAGGAGGAGAAGGGGATAACAGAGGATGAGATTGAGTTGGATGGCATCACCAACTCAATGGACATGAGTCTGAGTAAACTCCAGGAGTTGGTGATGGACAGGGAGGTCTGGCATGCTGCAGTCCATGGGGTTGTAAAGAGTCAGACATGACTGAGTGACTGAAGTGAACTAAAAGAAAAAAGAAAAATTTGCCAATACTAAAGACAAGAAATATCTAATACAAAAAGATCTAAATATAAACCATAATTTGAAATTAATAGTCAAGAATATTAAAAAATTATGATACATATACTAAAGGCAGGTTGAAAATATTTATATACAATGAGTAAAAAGATAAGAAAATTTTGGACATCTATTTAAAATGTAAGGAAAAGAAAATGTGATGGAAATCCTTGAACTGAAAACTATAGCTTTTGAAATAAATTTGTAGATGTGATTAACAGTAGATTGGCTACAAGTGGGAAAGAATCATTGAACCTAAAGATAGGATACTAGAGTTATTCAAATTGAACCAGAGAGAAGAAAAAAGGATTGAAAAGAAATAAATTGGCACCAATGACTTGGGGATGGTATTAAGTGATCTACCATATGTGTAACTAAAGTCTTTGAAATAGTAAAAGGAGAATGAAACAGAAAAAACATGTGAAGAAACATTGGCCATGATTTTTCCATTTATAATCAAAACAGTAGTTCACATATTTGGAGGAGCTCAGCAAAATAAAAAACTATAAACATAAATATCTTGAGAGTCCCTTGGACTGCAAGGAGATCCAACCAGTCCATCCTAAAGGAGATCAGTCCTGGGTGTTCATTGGAAGGACTGATGCTGAAGCTGAAACTCCAATACTTTGGCCACCTCATGCGGAGAGTTGACTCACTGGAAAAGACTCTGATGCTGGGAGGGATTGGGGGCAGGAGGAGAAGGGGACGACCCAGGATGAAATGGCTGGATGGCATCACTGGCTCAATGGACATGAGTTTGAGTGAACTCCAGGAGTTGGTGATGGACAGGGAGGCCTGGCGTGCTGTGATTCATGGGGTCACAAAGAGTTGGACATGACTGAGCGACTGAACTGAACTGAAAGAAATCCATAACTAAGCTCTTTAAAGTCAAACTGCTTAAACTGAAGGAAAACAAAAACATAAAAGCCTTGGAAAAGAGATACATTATATTCCAGAGAAATATGGTAAGAATGATAACAGATATTATCAGAAACAATGGAAACCTATGAACAATAGAATCACATCTTTTCAATGATGAAATAAAAATAAAACTGTCAACAAGAATTCAATATCCAGTGAAAACTTATTTAGCAAAATAAAAGCAAAACCTCTTTTTCAGATAACAGAAAGCTAAGATAATTCACCCGCAAACTCAGAGATACTATGAAAATGTGTCATGTGGAAGGGAAATAATATCAGATGAGAAATCATCTCAACAAGAAGGAATAAAAAGCACCAGAAAATAATAAATATATGAATAAACTTTAAAGACTATATTTCTTCCTTTCCTTATTTTTTAAAGATTATTGAGTGTTTAAACAACAATAGCAGAACATTACAGAGTCCATAGCATATATATAAGTAAAACACATGACAAGAGTATCTCAAGGGAAAACTGGGAGTAAATGAAACTATTCTAATATTTTTACATCATATATGAAGAGGTAAAATATTAATTCAAAGACTAAAAATTTCAAGATAAATTATAGCCACTACAGTAGTCATAAAAGAGAATGATGAGCTATAGTTTAAAAGGCCTTTAAAGAAGGAAAAATAAAATACTAAAATGTGTTTG
>SJYQ01003405.1:22635-54337 GCA_006410935.1 Redunca redunca | reverse complement strand
TCTGCATATCTGAGGTTATTGATATTTCTCCTGCAATCTTGATCCCAGCTTGTGCTTTCTCCAGTCCAGCATTTCTCATGATGTACTCTGCATAGAAGTTAAATAAGCAGGGTGACAATATACAGCCTTGACGGACTCCTTTTCCTATTTGGAACCAGTCTATTGTTCCATGTCCAGTTCTAACTGTTGCTTCCTGACCTGCATACAGTTTTTTCAAGAGGCAGGTCAGGTGGTCTGGTATTCCCATCTCTTTCAGAATTTTCCAGTTTGTGTGACCCACACAGTCAAGGCTTTGGCATAGTCAATAAAGCAGAAATAGATGTTTTTCTGGAACTCTCTTGCTTTTTCCATGATCCAGCGGATGTTGACAATTTGATCTCTGGTTCCTCTGCCTTTTCTAAAACCAGCTTGAACATCAGGAAGTTCATGGTTCACGTATTGCTGAAGCCTGGCTTGGAGAATTTTAAGCATTACTTTGCTAGCGTGTGAGATGAGTGCAATTGTGTGGTAGTTTGAGCCTTCTTTGGCATTGCTTTTCTTTGGGATTGGAATGAAAACTGACCTTTTCCAGTCCTGTGGCCACTGCTGAGTTTTCCAAATTTGCTGGCATATTGAGTGCAGCACAAAAGCTTTTATTTGAAATTGATTTGATGGCTAAGGAAAAAACCTAAGGTATATAGAAAGCAACTGTATGAACTAATCAAAAATTAGTAATTTCACTGGAGATAAAGGGATATAAAATTCATTTTTAACATTTTTACATGCTATAAGCATTTCACATACTATAAGTGAATGATAAAAAATGAAAAATTTTTAAATTCTTTTCATGATAATAGTGAATTTATAAACTCTTCAGGAATCAATTTAATAAAAGTGCTATAAGAGCTTTTCTTTGAAAAGTACAGAAAATTAGTAAGGATTAAAGAAGAGGTAACAATGGAGAAATTTACTCCAGTGAATCGGAAGATTCAACATCATCAAGATGTTGGTTCTTCCCAAACTGATCTATAGATTAAATTCAAATCCAAGCAAAAGTCTAGCAGGATATTTGCATAAGACCCAGCATACTGATTATTGCTGTATCATTTTTGCTAATAAGATCTTTTTTCATTATTTAGAAGTTCTAAGTTCTAAATACATCCTGGGACTCAACCATCAGAACTCAATATAAGTATCTGTCTTATCCACAAAAGTTTTCCACAAACTGAGACAGGCTGGGACTTGGGACCTTTATACTGGAGTGTCTGCACGTGGACAAATGTCTCTTGGAGCAACAGAATACAAAGAAACTGTAAGGGACTAAAAACAACTGCATGCAAGCACTGTTGGTATAAATCATGAATAAGATAATAAGGCTAACTTCTGAGGTGCCAGGAGCAAATGCAGGGTACGGCGGGTGAACCCTGTACACAGCGTTACCAAGAGGGTGGAGAGACCACCTAAACTACCCCTCTGACCAACACACTAACCTGTCGCTACCCTTATCCTCTTTAAGAAACCAGCCTGCACTCCTCCAGAAGCAGGGAGCAAGCCACAGAACCTGTTACTTGTTTTTGTTCCCTCTAATTAGTTTCTCTGGTGGCTCAATCAATAAGAATCTGCCTAAAACACAGGAGACTTGGGTTCAATTCCTAGTTTGGGAAGAAAAGGAATTGGCAACCAACTCCAGGAATCTTGCCTTGAGAATTCTGTGGCAAAAGAGCCTGACAAGCCCCAGACCATGGGGTCACAAAGCGCTGGACACTTTTACTTCACTGCAGCACTGAGTCCCAATAAAGCCTTGCCTGAATTCCCTGTCTGGACTCTCATCAATTTCCATTCAATAAAGAGCCTAAGAAACTGAGTCAGTAACAAAACTACCACCTTCATTGTGAAGTTTCTCAAGTTTTACCATTTCACAGTTTACTCTTCCAACCAACAGGTCATGGAGCAGGTAAATAGACGGCTAGCCTTTTCTATTCTGCCCCCAGTGGTGTTTGGGATCAGCTGTTGACTACTTCTTCAAGTCATTTTTTTGCCTTTTTCAAGTCACTATTTCCAGCATCTTATTCTGGGTTTCGCAAATCTCTCGGAGCTGAGCGCAACTAGTTCCTGAATTGAACTCTTGAAGTTTTTGATTAAAAGCCCACATAGAAGAGACAAAATTAGTAACTGAAAGTTGTTTTGATGACAGATGCTTCAAGTATGGTCTTCGGGTTTTTTCCAACGTGCAATACTTTTTTCAAAAACAAAATTCATTTCATGGGAATTACACAGGCAGTGTTTTTCTCAGAACATTTTTAGTAATAATTTTCAGTGTTCTAAATGCTATTCCATTGTTCTGTAGATCAGCAAGACTCACTTCAAAAAAGCAATTCTAGAAGACATCAGATACAGTTTTGCTTCTTGAGACTGGCCTACTGTTATTCCAATCTTTTTTATGTATAACACAGTTGGCACTTCTCATCATACCAATCTTTCTGAGAAAATAAATTCACCACTTCAGTCTCGGCTTTTTTTCTGTTGTCTTCCCATAAGATGCTTATTCTTCCCCAAGTGCTACAGTGCCTCTCAGAGACTCAAAGGGCAGCAAGTGCATTTTAAAATTATTCCAGATACCTTTACCCACCACAAACACAGTATCCAAAGAAATAAAATGTGCTTGGAAAAAAAAAAGTTTAAAATCTTCTCTTGAAGTTGTTGCACTTCAGTTTAAACAGGATTTTTTTTTTCCCCTTTCTTAATCTCCCTTTAAACTGTTATCCTTTTCAAATTTGATTCATGTAGCTGCTGGATAAAGAAATTCTTTTAAATAATTGCCAAGAGAACAAATAGGAATCAAAGTGTCAAATTCCCTAACATTATTTTGTAGGTAGCCTTAAATACTTCTTTAATGCCTACGAGAAATCAAATATTGGTAATCTGTCGCTGTCCATTTCTCTCTTCCCAGATAGCTAATGACATGCATTATACTTCCCTGACTGTGTGTACCTTTCATTTCATGCAAAGCCTTTAATCCTTCTCTTTTTAGATAAAATGCCATAACTATAGTGTAGTAGGTTAAGATTGATTGACAAGTGCATATAATTATGGCTTCAATTGTGGAGTGTGTTTTACAGTTGAAAAAAATGCACAACCTTGAAAATAAAGAAGTGCCCTTATTCTGGGATAAAAGGATCATATCAAGTTGGTTCATTTCTTTGCTAGAATGAAATAAAAGATTTCCTATAACAAAGACCACCACCCAAAAGGCTGCTGGAGGATGTCTTTCTTGACTAGATAATGCTGTGCCAATAAGGAAATCAAAAGAGATAAAAGTAGAATTTTAGGAGTTTGCCCATTTTACTTCATTTTCCATTCATAGTTCATACATAGTTTGGAACAAAAAGAGACAATAGCAGAAAAAAACATTAACATTCAAAAATTTAATTTATAAAATGTATAAAAGTTTGAAGTTTATATATTAAAACTAAGGGTTACACTAGTTACACAAGCTTCCCTTACTTTACTCATGGCCTTAGACTAACAAAACTGAGAATAAATCATGTTATATTCCCTTAGTTTTAGTATTCCATTTCAATCTACTAAATAGAAAAATATTTATAGATTTAGCATTTTGAGTTAAAATAGGATTGAAGTCTCCAGTTGAAAACGTTAGATCTGAGCACTCAGTGGAAAGAGAGAAACTCCACCCCCTCAGTGGTGGGTATGTCATTGTGTGTAGATATGCAGGTTTGTGTAGTATTTGCACACCCACTTATTGAAGCATTATTTGAGCACCCACTAGAGGCCAAGCAATCATAAGACTGCCCTTCAACTCTAAACTGTGCTAATAGAATCTCACTGTGTCTTCTTTTGGCTGGCTAAGCATCTTTGTTTCCCTGAAAATATAATGTCAGATCATTCCTCATTTTGAAGCCCTGGATGTTCTCTGTGAAGACAAGAATGTATAAGGCCCATGATCACCTTTATCCTAGACATCATTCTTTTGTTCATAATGACTCAAAACCCATGAAAATATAATTTAGCCACATCCTGCCCTAAGAATTCTTTGAAGAACTGAGGTGTCTTCCATCTAATGAGGAAGAAGACATGTAGTTGGGGAAAAGAAATCAGAGCAATATTTTGAAACCTCTAATACTTTAAGAATAATCTTATCAAATACTTAGCTGTCACTTCAGAAATCAGAAAACAACATCCAGAAGCAATTGGTGGTTAATTAGAGGTTCATTTGAGAGGAGGAGGAGAATGGCCGAAAGTCCAAGATATATGTCCAACAAGGTCAAATCAAGACTTGGTAAAATCTCTCAAGAAGTAGAGGCCAACTGAAAGTAAAAGGGCCATCAGAGGAACATCCGGAGTAACAGGGAGCAACTTTTGTACCAGGGACTGCCCAGGAAAGAAAGAAAAGAGGTGTTGTAAGACAAGTAACAAGAAATGCCAAATCTAGTTGTAAGAAATATTTTAGCCATAATAGCAATGGAAGGAAAGATGACTCAGAACTAGCATTTTTTGGATTAGGTGCCAGTGGACAGTGATGAAGAATGCAATGACTGATAGTACAGCCTGGTATTACCGCCTTGATTCAGGCTATGAGTCAGCAGTTTACCCACTGATACTTTTGTAACACTACTGCAAATGTCAACACAATGAAAAAATAAATAATACTTTAGTATTATTACGAAAAAAAAAAAAGCTTTGATCTCCCAGATCTCCTAGAAAGGTCTCTCTGGTGACTCCCAGGAGTCTACAGACTTCACTTAGAGAACTGCTGCTTGTATTTCATTTTATGATTCATATGATAATCACATTTTCAATCTTCATTCCAAGGTGACGTTTCTCACCGTCCCATGACCATGCTGTGTCACGGGGGTGAAAATGCTAAGGCAAAGGACCTGGTCAGTTCAGTGCAGTCACTTAGTCGTGTCTGACTATTTGCGATCCCATGGACTGAAGCACATCAGGCTTCCCTGTCCATCACCAACACCCAGAGTTTACTCAGACTCATGTCCATTGAGTTGGAAATTCCATCCAACCATTTCACCCTCTCTCATCCCCTTCTCCTCCCACCTTCAATCTTTCCAAACATCAGGGTATTTTCCAATGAGTCAGTTCTTCACATCACATGCCCAAAGTATTGGAGTTTCAGCTTCAACATCAGTCCTTCCAATGAACACCCAGGACTGATCTCCTTTAGGATGGACTGGTTGGATCTCCTTGCAGTCCAAGGGACTCTCAAGAGTCTTCTCCAACACCACACTTCAAAAGCATCAATTCTTTGGTGCTCAGCTTTCTTTATACTCCAACTCTCACATCCTTACATGACCACTGGAAAAACCATAGCTTTGACTAGATGGACCTTTGTTGGCAAAGTAATGTCTCTGCTTTTCAATATGCTGTCTAGATTGGTCATAGCTTTTCTTCCAAGGAGCAAGCATCTTTTAATTTCATGGCTGCAGTCACCATCCACAGTGATTTTGGAGCCTAAAAAAAACAAAGTCCGTCAGTGTTTCCACGGCTTGCCCATCTATTTGCCATGAAGTGATGGGACCGGATGCCATGATCTTAGTTTTCTGAATGTTGAGTTTTAAGCCAACTTTTTCACTCTCCTCTTTCACTTGCATCAAGAGGCTCTTTAGTTCTTCTTCGCTTTCTGCCATAAGGGTGGTGTCATCTGTGTATCTGAGATCATTGATATTTCTCCCAGAAATCTTGATTCCAGCTTGTGCTTTATCCAGTCCAGCATTTCTCATTATGTACTCTGCATATAACTTAAATAAGCAGGGTGACAATATACAGCCTTGATGTACTCCTTTCCCAATTTGAAACCAGTCTGTTGTTCCACATCCAGTTCTAACTGTTGGTTCTTGACCTGCATACAGGTTTCTCAGGAGGCAGATAAAGTGGTCTGGTATTAATCTCTTTAAGAATTTTCCACAGTTTGTTGTGATCCACATGGTCAAAGGCTTTGTCTTAGTCAATAAAGTTAGGAGTAGATGTTTTTCTGGAACTTTCTTGCTTTTTTGATGATCCAATGAATGTTGGCAATTTGATCTCTGGTTCCTCTGCCTTTTCTAAATCCAGCTTGAGCATTGGAAAGTTCTCAGTTCACATACTGTTGAAGTCTGTCTTGGAGAATTTTGAACATTACTTAGCTAGCATGTGTGATGAGTGCAATTGTGTGGTAGTTTGAGCATTCTTTGGCATTGCCTTTCTTGGGGATTGGAATGAAAACTGACCTTTTCCAGTCCCGTAGCACTGATAAACACTGATAAATGCTGGTTTAGTGCTTTCTGAGTCTCACAGATTCAAGGCTTTAATGAGAGACTTCAAGGATTCTTCGGAGATCCCACTCCCTATAGCTAGGGACTGTTCACTTAGAGTTCCCTTGACAAGCTGGATACGTCTCTGTTCTTAAAGTGACATCTTCCTTCTGAAATCTCTAAGATTCCAGCTAACATCAGCTTCTCTCTGTCCAGGCTGTTTATTCTAGAATTTGGTGACATTTCAGTCTGTTCTCTGTCCTAAGGGATTTGTCTTCAGTTCTGAAAAATTCCTCAAATATTTGTATCCATCTGAACGATTTCTGAGTTACAACAGTGTAGTTGCTTAGTAAACCATTGTCCATAATACCAGTTAATCATAAACTATCTGAAAACATCATTATGCTAAAGGAGATAATTATTTAATCACTGTAAATGGTCTTAGAGCACCCTTAAATTAACTGTGTTTATATGCAGCTTTTGACCCTGTCCTACAACACTGTCAGTTATTTTGCCTATTTTTATAATCAATAGAATTTACTATGAACAAATTCATCACAAGATAACCAAAACCATTTTTTAGAATGATCAGAATAAAGCGTTTGAGCACTGTCTATATTTTGTTATTAACAAAGCATATTTACATTTGCATGTATATAAACATATACATATATTTTCACAGAATTGTATTTATAACTATGTATATAAATATATTTTATTTTATATAATTATAGATTTTAGCATTGAAACTCCCAACAAAGGTCCATCTAGTCAAGGCTATGGTTTTTCCAGTAGTCATGTATGGATGTGAGAGATGGACTATAAAGAAAGCTGAGCACTGAAGAATTGATACTTTTGAAGTGTGGTGTTGGAGAAGACTCTTGAGAGTCCCTTGGACTGCAAGGAGATCCAACCAGTCCATCCTAAAGGAGATCAGTCCTGGGTGTTCATTGGAAGGACTGATGTTGAAGCTGAAACTCCAATACTTTGGCCACTTGATGCGAAGAGCTGACTCATTTGAGAAGACCCTGATGCTGGGAAAGATTGAAGGCAGGAGGAAAAGGGGATGACAGAGGATGAGATGGTTGGATGGCATCACCGACTTGACAGACATGAGTTTGGGTAGGCTCCGAGAGTTGGTGATGGACAGGGAGGCCCTGTGTGCTGCAGTTCATGGGGTCACAAAGTGTTGGACATGACTGAGTGACAGAACTAAACTGACATAATTATAGTTTTTAGCACTGAAACTCTAAAGGTTTTAGCTATTTTCATGAAGTTATCTTAGAAAAAGTTATCTTTATATTGAACTTGTATCAAAATCTCAAATAAATATTTCAGTAAGATATATGAAGACAGTGATTTCATATTTCAAGTTGTTCAGCCAATAATATATATTCACTGAAGTTTAGCAATATTATAAGAAGAGTCTCATCTTTCATAACATTCCTAAACCTCAATAAAGTGTTTTAAATAAATTTACTTTAATTAATATAAGTAATTCTTTATTAAATTTAATTTAAATGCCTATTTAAGACTTAATTTAAAGTGCTGCTCTATAAACTGTGTAGCCTGACCACACAAATGGTCTTAATGCCAGAAATGATTTGTACTTTAAAATCCTCAGGGAAAAAAACAGATAAAAAGAAAAATGGATCAGCACATACTTAGTAACTAAACCATTATTTACTTACTAGGTTTAGTACACAAGAGGGATATTGTCAGAGCACTCACTGCTGTGATAAAATTAAATCATGTCAGCATTTTTCACACCCAACAAAAGAAATATGTAATAAATAGAGAATTGTGCTTCCTTTTAAAGGAGAAAAAATCACCTTCTCAGCTCAATAGCCTACTGTAATCTGGTGATTAAATTCCAAGGATGAGTGATCTTGAGCTGCCATAAAAATACAAAGTGTATCCATATATTGGATTTTATTAATCTCCTGATTTTGACTGCCTTGGTTTCATTCTTGGAATAAACTAGAAAAGTCCATTTATGCTTACATTCTAAAGCATAATTACTATGATTAAAAAGTTGTGGTAACTTATGATCTGTAAAACTAGTAAATTATATCCAGCCTGTAAGTAGAACTAATTATAAAGCTGTTGCTTGATTAAGGTGTTTATACTAAAGAGTATTATAGGGATTATTCCAAAGCTTTACATCCTGCAGCACTGAATTAATATGCAGGATTTAAACACTCAAATTAATTCAGGTGCAGCAAACAATTATATGAAATAGGAACACTCAGCTGAGCTAATGACCACACCAGTCCACCAAGCTAATTTATAATCATGTGATATTGACCTCTCTGCGTGTTCACACAAGGACGGTTCTCATGCTAATTTCTGCCTGCAAACCACTGTCATAGCCTTGTGGCTAATCATCACAGTGATTAGTGCCAGTCTGGAAGCACTAGTACCTAATATTATTGTAAATTTTGTCATAATGAAACAACTCATATTGCAAGAAGTTAACTGGAAATGATAAACTATGTCATCATCACCAACAAGAAGAAGCATTTAGTAAGAATTTACTATGAGCGTTTCTAGTCTCCAGAGAACAGTCTAGCTGTGCTCCCCATCTGACCTCTGTGAGTTTATCAGCTAATTGGAATAAATACATTGAAGGAGAGAGAGAGTCTAGGTCAAAATGATAGCTAGACCGGCTTACGGTTTAAGACTCCTATATATAAGCTAGTCAAACCACATCTTAGTCCAGGATTTATTCTAATATAAATAAATGCAGTCTAGATCCCCTGGGGCTTATTCGTTCAAAATGTTCACCAAACAATTAAGTTCTGCCTTGTGCATTTTAGACAGTTTTTAAAAAAGAAAAATTGCTAATGCAGTCCTTGCTCTGAGGAGTTAAGGAACATGCACTTTAATAGGAAATTGATTGTATACTGATTTGAGAAAATTAACATAAGAGAGGCACAAAGAAATACATGAGCTCACACAGAGGAAAGCTGTCCTACACAAAGCACTAGGCCAAGAGCCCAAAGATAGGAGTCAGATAGAGACCAGCTTGTCTTATTAGCAGTGTAGGTTTAGACAATTGCTTTCCTGTACCTGTGCCTCACTGAAATAAATGTTTTATTTTACACAGGTCTAAAAGAGATGTTGATTTGGGCTGAAAGCTAATATCTTGTATCCATATTAAGAATCATTCTTGCTATCACTGGGTATCCCACCAAAGACAGGACTGGCAAAGTGATCAATAAAGACAGACTACTTGTGTTATTTCCTAACATTTCTTTCTTACATATTTTTTATTTATTTATCTACTCATTTGTTTATTCATTTATGGCTCCTTGGGCCAGAAACTCAGAGATGGTAATGCAGCAAGCAAGAATGAACTATTTATCTTCTCCCAATGGAGAGTTTTTAATTGCTAGACCTTCATTCTTCTCAAGGAAGAGTAAAAACTTGCAAAAACTCAGAGGCTGTTTCTGATGAGTCATTAAAGTTCTGTGTAACAGGTCATATGAAAATAACAAAATTAGAAGTTTGAGGAGGTTGCCCTCAAGGGAGAGTTGAAGTATATCTGAAAATATGTTGAGGGGAAGCAGTAGAAATGAAGGATTCTCAGTCCAGGGTTCAAATGACTGGCTCTGGATATGGTGGCTTTTAAATGCTGAGGCCCCTAGTAAGCCCAGGAACACTGTGGGACCTGAAATCTGACTTCAGTTGGCTGAAAGACAACTCCTTTCAGAACAGTGATACCAGTGGTGCACTGACGGTAACACAGATGGGGGCTAATCTTTAAGAACTCTTACTTTGTCCAGGCAAAGTAAGTACCTCCTAGCGGTAAAATATCGGGATTTTTCCACTGTCCTCCTCCCCAGTTTCCGTTGCGTTGGGTGCCTTTGCAGTGACTGAAATCATATTATCAGTAGGCAATACTAAAAAACAACAGTTGTTCCCTGAAGAGGAGAGAAATGTAAAATTAGTAAGTTGGTTTCTGCCATATATCAGAATCAGTCATAGCTGTATGTCCCCTCCCTCTTGAACCTCCTTCCCACCTCCCAGCCCATCCCACCCCTCTAGGTTGTCGCAGAGCACCGGTTTGAGCTCCCTGCGTCATACAGAAAATTTCCACTGGCGGTCTATCTTTACATATGGTGATGTACATGTTGATGTATGGCAGAAATCAATACAATATTGTAAAGTGATTATCCTACAATTAAAAATAAATAATTTTTTAAATCTTAAAAAAAAAAAAGCTAATAAGTAGAACAGACACTATTAACAGCTTTCACCAAAATGTGCACTGAAGAATTCTAGGGTCCTTAAATATTCTTTGAAAACAAATTATTAAATCAAATAATTCTGGGAAAACTGTATAAGTGAGCTACCTCCTCGAAGAATAATATAGCACATTAACCAATTAAATGTTTCAAGGAGTTTTGACCTAAGAATTCCATTTAGCTTTGTTAACATAAACTTTTCAAATTTACTTACTCACAAAATTCTGTTTTGAAAAATTTTAAAATATTAGCTAACTTTTTAAAGGATACTAGTAGTTTTTAAACTACATTTTAGGAAACACTGGTGTATGTGAATGGCTCTAAAACTACTGCAAAGAGGAAATTGTAATAAAAAAACATAAGGAGATGTTTAACAAATCATCTACATTAAAGTGACTTGAAAACAAGTGATAGCTTTATAAATATTAGGTATCCTTATATAAAGAAATGTAAACAATTTGGGCAATAATTTGGAAATGCAACTTTTTCTCCTAATGGAATTTCTTTTTACACTAATGAACATAGATGGGTAACCCTAGATGGACTACAGGATTCTATGCCATATCAAATTATATGGCATTTTTTAAGACAGAAGTATTAACAACTGATTTAACTTATTTCTCCCTGTAGAATGGATTCTCTGAGCATTTATGTCTCAGCTGATTGCTGTGTTTTAAGATGAATGCTCCTAGTTTGCCAGGATATTGTCTGTAAACAACTGTTTGATTTGGGCATACTTAGCAAAAGATCAAATCTGTAGGTGAGATAAGCAAAGTTGGCTATATATCAAGTAGATACACATCTGTGTGAAAGGTAATAAACTTAAAGGTGGAAGAGTAGGATAAAACATTTGAATGAAGATAAAATAAGTGGCAAACTTCAGCAACATTCTTATGGAACTAGTCAAACTGTTTAGAAATATAAACAGTGACTAGGGCATCTAGATATGAGGGGAGCAGGGATTGGTGCAAATTCAAAAATATTTCCAGATGAACAATTTGGCAATTACAGGGAACTTCATATATTTTTCAAAGCTGCACTCAAGAGAGAACTCAATATGAAAAAAATACCAATTTCTTTTGGCTAGGCATCTTCTTTATTTGTTTGCTTATATCAGATACTTCCCTAGCCAAAGATGATAAATTATGGAATCATCCTTATTGGCATGCTAAAGTACATATTTGGTGGGGTTGTTGACTTTCATAAAAGTCTGGAAAAGTCAGTCAAGTTACATTTGAACTGACTTTTGCAATCTTTGTCCAAGAGATTTAGAATTTATTGTGAAGGATTCACAAATTTATGGAAACTTGATAAGTACATAGTTTGAAATTTACAATTAGGGGCCTGCAGACCAACATTCATCACATGTTATATCCTAAGAAAATGGATTAACTCAGATCCTGTGTGTTTTCTCCTTTTTGTGTGTTTTCTTAACAGTTTTTGGATTATGCTGGTCATTGTTTTTGATAACTTTATTTTATACTTGTAAACTAGTGTATTACTGGAATGTCTACAATGTCTATTACATACTTAATATTTGAATATGCCAAAGATACTCAAAATGAAATGTATAGATTGAAAAAATACTTAATTGTTGATAAAAATGAACAAAAATAAAAATATGGTAGGAAAGGTTGAAGATGGTGGCACAGGAAGATCCCAAACTTACCTCCACCAATAGACACACCAAATCTACAACTACATATTAAATAATACCTTTTGAAAGGAACCCAAAAAGTGGATAATCAAAATCTTCACAAGAAAAGGGGAAAAGACAACATCAAGATAGGTAAGAAAAGTAGAGATGATCCCTCTAAGGAAAAACCACAGGCTGACCACAAGAATCCATTATCAGGAAGGATCACAAAGGTAGTTATTTTCCCTGAATCTCTTGAGCTCAACATTTGAGCTCCATATCAGGCACCTCAGCCTTTAGGTCCTCATACCATGTATAAAAGTAAACTCAAAATGGATTAAAGACCTAAATGTAAGATCTGAAATCATAAAACTCCTAAAAAACACCACAAGCAGAACAGTCCTTGATATAAATCATAGAAATACCTTTTCTTGGAACAGTCTCCTGAAGCAAAAGAAATGAAAGCAAAAATAAACAAACGGGACTTAATTAAACTTAAATGTTTTTGCAGAGTGAAGGAATCCATGGACAAGACCAAAAGACAGCCTACCGCATAGGAGAATATAATTGCAAATGATATAACCTATAAGGAGTCAAAATACAAAAACATAAACAGGTCATATAATTCAATATAAAAAAAAAAAAAACCCACAAAGAACTCAATTAAAAACTCAGCTGAAGACCTGGACATTTTTTTTTCCAAAAAGATACACAGATGACCAACAGATATATGAAAAGATGCTCAACGTCACTAATCAGAAATGCATCAAAATCACAAGGAGATATAACCTCATACTTGTCAAATGGCTATCATCAAAATGTCTACAAATAATAAATGTTAGCAAGGCTGTGCAGGAAAGGGAACCCTAGTACACTGATGGTGGGATTGCAAATTTGTGCAGCCACTTTGGAAAAGAGTATGCAGGGGGCTCAAAAAATTCAAAAGAGAACTCTACCACATGATCCAGTGATTCCACTCCCAGGCACATATCTGAAAATGAAAACACCAATTTGAAGAGACACATGCGCTCCAATGCTCAGAGTAGCACTTACAATAAACCAAGACATGTAAGCAGCAACTAAGTGCTCACCAACAGATGGGTGGATAAGGATGCGTATGTATGTATGGAATATTGCTTAGCTATAAAAAGAATGAAATTCTATTTGAAAAAATGCTGACAGACATAGAGAGTATCACACTTAGTGAAACAAATCAGACAAAGACACTTTATCACTTATATGTGGAATATAAAGTATAAAACAAACAAATGTATAACAAAACAGAAAGAGTCACACATACAGAGAACAAACATGGTGACCAATGGGGAGAGAGGGAAGGGGAGATGGTTGAGATAGGGGTAATGGACTGAGAGACACAAATTAGCATGTATAAAATAAATAAGCAACAGTGATATCCAGCATAAGGAAATATAGCTTGTATTTCTTATAATATTAACTTTTAATAATTTTAAATGGAATATAACCTATAAATATATTGAATCACTATGCTGTACACCTGAAACATAATATTGTAAATCTTATCTGGACACCTTATCTTTGACAAAGGAGGCAAGAATATACAATGGAGAAAAGACAATCTCTTTAAGTGGTGCTGGGAAAACTGGTCAACAACTTATAAAAGACTTAAACTAGAACACTTTCTAACACCATACACAAAAATAAACTCAAAATGGATTAAAGACCTAAACATAAGACCAAAAACTATAAAACTCCTAGAGGAGAACATAGGCAAAACACTCTCCAACATAAATCACAGCAGGATCCTCTATGACCCACCTCCCAGAATATTGGAAATAAAAGCAAAAATAAACAAATGGGACCTAATTAAAATTAAAAGCTTCTGCACAACAAAGGAAACTATAAGCAAGGTGAAAAGACAGCCTTCAGAATGGGAGGAAATAATAGCAAATGAAGCAACTGACAAACAACTAATCTCAAAAATATACAAGCAACTCCTGCAGCTCAATTCCAGAAAAATAAATGACTCAATCAAAAAATGGGCCAAAGAACTAAACAGACATTTCTCCAAAGAAGACATACAGATGGCTAACAAACACATGAAAAGATGCTCAACATCGCTCATTATCAGAGAAATGTAAATCAAAACCAAAATAAGGTACCATCTCACGCTAGTCAGAATGGCTGCTATCCAAAAGTTTACAAGCAATAAGTGCTGGAGAGAGTGTGGAGAAAAGGGATCCCTCTTACACTGTTGGTGGGAATGCAAACTAGTACAGCCACTGTTTTCCATAAAAAACTGGAAATAGAACTGACTTCAGTCAGTCAGTCAGTCAGTTCAGTCGCTCAGTCGTATCTGACTCTTTGCGACCCCATGAATCACAGCACGCCCGGCCTCCCTGTCCATCACCAACTCCCAGAGTTCACTCAGACTCACGTCCATTGAGTCAGTGATGCCATCCAGCCATCTCATCCTCGGTCGTCCCCTTCTTCTCCTACCCCCAACATCTCCCAGCATCAAAGCCTTTTCCAATGAGTCAACTCTTCGCACGAGGTGGCCAAAGTACTGAAATTTCAGCTTTAACATCATTCCTTCCAAAGAAATCCCAGGGCTGATCTCCTTCAGAATGGACTGGTTGGATCTCCTTGCAGTCCAAGGGACTCTCAAGAGTCTTCTCCAACACTACAGTTCAAAAGCATCAGTTCTTCAGCGCTCAGCCTTCTTCACAGTCCAACTCTCACATCCATACATGACTACTGGAAAAACCTTATGACTCAGCAATCCCACTGCTGGGCATACACACCAAGGAAACCAGAATTGAAAGAGACACGTGTACCCCAGTGTTCATCGCAGCACTGTTTATAATAGCCAGGACATGGAAGCAACCTAGATGTCCATCAGCAGATGAATGGATAAGAAAGCTGTGGTACATATACACAATGGAGTATTACTCAGCCATTAAAAAGAATACATTTTAATCAGTTCTAATGAGGTGGATGAAACCGGAGCCCATTATACAGAGTGAAGTAAGCCAGAAAGAAAAACACCAATACAGTATACTAACGCATATATACGGAATTTAGAAAGATGGTAACAATAACCCTGTATGCAAGACAACAAAAGAGACACAGATGTATAGAATAGTCTTTTGGACTCTATGGGAGAGGGAGAGGGTGGGATGATTTGGGAGAAGGGCATTGAAACATGTATAGTATCATGTATGAAATGAATCACCAATCCAGGTACGATTCAGGATACAGGATTCTTGAGTCTGGTGAACTGGGATGACCCAGAGGGATGGTACGGGGAGGGAGGAGGGTGGGGGTTTCAGGATGGGGAACACGTGTACACCTGTGGCGGATTCATGTTGATGTATGGCAAAACCAATACAATATTGTAAAGTAATTAGCCTATAATTAATATAAATAAATTTATATTAAAAAAAAAGAAAGGAGCAAAACTTCAGCAGCCTGGCCTTACTGAGCTAACCTTGCACTGTACAACAGCCAATAAACCTCTCTGCTTCAATTTAAAAAAAATAATTAATCAATAGAACTTCATAATAAACTTCTAAAAAAAAAAAAAAAAAAACACAGCTCTCCTATACCCAGTGACAATTACTGTTATTGTTAGTGAACTATCAAAGGGAAGAGGCAAGGAAGGAAGGAAGGAAGGAAAAGAGGAAGGGAGAGAAAAAGGAAGGATGGGAGGAAGGAAGGGAGGGAGGGAATCAGAAAGGAAGAAGGGGAGAGAAAAGTATTGGGACCACTTCCAGAAAAAATGTCATTTGAAAAGATTCCCGAATAAATATTAGAAAATTGGGGTACCCACCCAGTCATTTAGACCAGTCAATTCTAATCAGTAGTAGAATAGTAAGTGCCAAAATTGGGGTATTTCTCCATGTGCTGGGATATCAGTTTTACTCAGACTACCCTTCAGACAAGTCCAGAAAAATGCAAATTCTTTATAATCTCTTAAATAATATGATTACCCATTATAAATCCCCATACTCTAGGATGAATCCCCATACTCTAGATAGAAGAAAAGCTGTTATTGAAATCTATGACTTAAAAATTATGCTAAAAAGGCCTAATCCAATACAATAATTTAGTCATTACCAATAATATTCAGTTGGTTTATGTTTTTAGAAACATCAGTATTTAAGTCACATGTTTTTATGCAGAGATTGGATGAGGCCTAGTGTAACTAAGGCAGTGTCAGGAGCAGATCCTTGTTCACAAATTGCACCCCTGTTCTATCATGGGTTCCTACGCTCTGTGGCAATGAGCCTTGTCCACTTAGTTGCTGCTTGACCTGCTGACATTAAACATAACTTCCCCTCCCCCTTCTCTCTTCCCTCCTCTCCCGACTTTCATCTTCTTCTTCATTTCCTCTCTCTCTGTCTCCCTCTCTGGCCAGCTCTCTGGTCCTGGCATCATTCTGGCTCTCACAAGTGCCGTGTCTTCTGGGGAACTCCAGGTCTGGAGGTGGATCCGCTCCCAGCTGTTGGGGGAGTGTATCCCCAGGCCTCGAGCTCCTCTCCCCAGGTAGTCCACAGTGCAGCTTACCTCCAGCTGCACTGCACCGCATGCATGCTCAGTCTCTGTCCTGTCCACTGTTCGCAACCCCGTGGATTGTAGCCCACCAGTCTCCTGTCCATGGGATTTCCCAGGCAAGAATACCGGAGTGGGTTGCCATTTCCTACTTCAGGGGATCTTCCAGATCCAAGGACTGAACCCATTTCTCTTGCATCTCTTGCCTTGGCAGGAGGATTCCAGCTGCAGTAGAATCCTTTAAGGGTTTAACAGGAAGTTCTGAGTCCTTCCCATGATGCACAGGATCTAAGAGCTACACAGAACACTAAACTCTAGTCTTCCAACTACCATGCTACCATTATATGCCACTGACTACACTTGACAGAAGGAAAAAAAGGAAATAGTGGCAGATTTTTTTTTTGGGGGGGGGTCCAAAATCACTGATGATAGTGACTGTAGCTATGTAATTAAAAGATGCTTGATCCTTAGAAGAAAAGATATGGCAAAGCTAGACAGCATATTAAAAAGTAGAGATGTTACTTTACTGACAAAGGTCCATATAGTCAAAGCTATGGTTTTTCCAGTAGTTATGTATGGATGTGAGAGTTGGACCACATAGAAGGCTGAGTGTAAAAGAATTGATGCTTTTGAACTATGGTGCTGAAGAAGACTCTTGCGAGTCCCTTGGACAGCAAGATAAAACCAATTAATCCGGAAGGAAACCAACCCTGAATATTCATTGCAAGGACTAATCCTGAAGTTCCAATACTTCGGCCTCCTCACGTGAAGAACTGACTCATTGGAAAAGACCCTGATTCTGGGAAACGCTGAGTGCAGGAGGAGAAGTGGATGACAGAGCAAGAGATGTTCAGATGATCGCCGACTCAGTGGACATGAGTTTGCTCAAACTCTGAAAGGACAGGAAGCCTGGCATGCTGCAGTCCATCTGGTTGCAGAGTCAGACATGACGTGGCGACTGAACAACAAGACTTGACAGTGTCACTTCCCAGATAGGCAGAGGTGAGAGGCAGCCTGAGAGTTCCTTCCATGTTTTTAACCATGAAATAGACAAACCCTCTTTCTCTAGGCATTCCCTCTAACACTCCCATCTCCAACTGGGCAGGAGGTATACATGTAGTCTTCATCTTCTGCTTCCATCTATCTCCCAATATTACCCAAGTATTTCAGGACCAAAACATGAGGTATCCACGCTTTTTCCTACCTTACATATAATTTACAGTTCTCCTGGCATGGTAACTGACATGCTAATGGAGGAAATATAGGGATTTAGGGGGAAAAAATCCATTCTGAAAAGTTTGGTTCCAGACTATACTGACTATACCAGACCATACCATACAATACTGTCCTATAAATCCTAGTTTGAATATCTGAAGCAAAATATTATCTTTCTTTCTCTCTACATTTCACCTGTAACAAACCTAATCTACCACTTTCACCTGCCTTCAAGTGATCAATAACTCTGGCTCAGGGAGAACGTCATGTGCAGAAAAACAAGGCGCAAAACAAACTGTATTAATAATCTCAGACTTTTCTCCCTTTTAAGGCTTGCATTCCTCTGATAGAGCAAAGAGAAAGAAATGGTGTAAACAAATTCCTGTGGAGCTCTCCCCATCTGTTCTTTTTCTCGTGGCTTCTTACTCTTTTCCCCAAACATCTTAGAACTGGAAACAGTTACACTGCTGTGAGGTGATAACTCAATATTAATCTTAAAGCAATGGTGACAGAGGTGATCCTGGTAGAAACATCTTTGCTCAGAAGCTCTGACCATATTTCACTTTGTGTGCTCTTGGATTTTTGTTCTGAGCTGACCTTCAAGTACCAGTATGCAAACAGAAAAATAAAGGCAAAGGAACTATATGCTGAAACTACCAAATGCAACTGATTGCAGAGAAGCACAAAAAAATGCCATCTAGTAGGAGACAATGACCTTAAGAATACATTAATGAACAAATAACCTCCAGTAACTCTGGCCAAAAGGTTATTTATAGTCATCTTTGACTATATACATATACTTCTCTGACTATCTGTGCTTCTCAGGTTTTCTTACTTTACTATTATTATCCAGAAAGTGAGAGTGTGAATGGATGAGACAGAGCAAAAGATAATCAGATAATCCCAGAATGATCATTCTTGGGATTCTCTCTCTTGTAAACCTCTCTCTTGAATTCATTCATTATCTATGAAAAGGTCTTCTCTGGGCAATTTCTTTTTTTTTTTTTTTTTTAATTTTACTTTACAGCCGCACCACACAGCATGTGGGATCTTAGTTCTCCTGCCAGAGAGTGAACTTGGGACCCCTGCAGTGAAAGCACAGAGTCTCAACCATTGAACCACTAGGGAAGTCCTGGCAATTTCTGCATGTAAATGTTCAAGACTGCAGAACAGAGATGAGCAAGTCAGACTATCTTGCTTAAAGGATCCTGCAACCTATTGGGTTGGACCATCAGGCATATAAATATCTAAAAACAAAGCAGGGACATGGAAGAAGTACATAAAACCATGAGAGCAGAGAGGAAGGTGAGATTAAATTTTAACTACAGAAGCTAGACTAGATTTCACAGATAAAATCACCTCCAGCTAAGCTTCAAGCAGGTGGAGGACTTCAATAAGTAGAAAGAAGAATATATTAGATTTTAAAAAATGTGAGCAAATCTATAGTTGGATATTTTGTAGTACGAGTATTTAAACGAAATTAGGAGTAACTCAGTGTAGTATGCTTTGGAAGGCACAGGAGGAAATGGGGAACAGGAAGTTTAAAACCAGGAAAATAGTTTGAGCAAAATCAAGAGGTACTTAAGCATTTAATAAAACAATTTGAACTTTATTGTGCAAAGCACTGGGAAGGTAGCAGATTATTGAGCAAGAGAATTGCTTGATCTCAAAGCAAGGATATGAATATAGGTCAATGCAACTTTTTTTTTTAAATGAGGAAAATATAAATAGTATGGCTAAGACAAAAAAATATGTTCTCCTTCTGCTTGCATGAGTTTTTATTCTTTCTCCTGAGTTGGATACAATGTCTCTAAAGAATAAGTAAACAGTTTTCAGAGAGTATCATTGATGCTTTTTATGGAGTAGTCTTTAAAATGAGAACCCTTGATTTCCAATCTAGTATTGAAAGGTTACCTAGCAAAAAACCACATACAAAACAGTTTTCTGGCAAAAGATTTTCCCATGCTAATAACTTGTTTGTAATTTTGGAAAAAGACTCAAGGATCTAACTCATCAAGCACAATTTCCATGAACATCATTCTTATAGGAATTCATTCCTGGAAATTGGAAGTTAGGAATGGAAGCTGAGGGGAAAATAATCGACTTGAAAACTAAGACACGTGGCCAAGTGCTAGGCCCCGCAGGCCCTGACTGTTGCCTTAAAATAAAATGATTCCACTATCACCTCTTGTACCTGACAAACTGGCAAGAACATTCATGATTTTTTCCTATTAAAGAAAGAACAAGCACCCCTGGGGCACACAGGTTAGCAATGGTGGGAGCAGCTCGGGATGGGATCTGGAGATGACAAGGACTCAGGTGTGCAATCTCCCATTTGAAAGGTCTTGAGAATAGGATGAATTCATGGCAGGAACTCACTTGCATCTCTCACATGCTGACTTTCTTAAGCTAGAGCAGATATTTCTTAAAGTTTGTGTGTACTAATAGCTGTTCATTTCCCTGAGATGGGCTAATTTGCTTCTTATTTGAGACATAATTCTTTCTTAGAGCTATACTGATTGCTAATGATGTAACAGGAAAGAGACTCGCAAACAATATGCATTTACACATGGTAAGTATTAACTTGGGAAAGATTCTTTACTGATTTCTGCAAAACTTTATTGAGCTCCCTCTGTTTGGGTAGTTGATCGCATTTCTGTAGAAGCTTTAATTTTATCTTGGGTTTTCTCTCCTTGGCTTTATCTCCCTGACAATATAACTTGAGAAGAGAAGGTGCTATAGCCTCCAGTTCACTCTGCTTGGTATGCTGGAGCCAAGTGCCTAACTTCTCTGAAATCACACAGTAATAGAGCCATACAAAAGACTTAAGTCTTTTAACTCTAATCTGTTTTCTCATTGGATGATATGTGAGTAGCTGCATTAGATTCCTTCAGATGTTATCATATGAATAGTTCTCAAAGTATATAGACCTACCCTTTTCTGTCTGCTTTTTCTCTTTCCTGGTGTGTTGGTCTGAGCTTGAAATGCAGCCTTTCCATTCAGGACGAAAACAAGTGTCTTTCCTTTAAGTCTCTGACTTTGAGCATTAAGCTACACTCTCCTACTCCTGTATTTATCAGATATGTAAGAAGAAAAGTCATTTGAATGATGTATTTTCTGGAGAATTATTTCTTTGCAGTGATTTTCAACAACATCATTTTCCCTAAGGAACTGATAAAGATCACAAAGAAACCTGACTGTGCTTTGTACTAGGCATCAGTTATTGTTTTAGGTGTTTTCCCTGGCTCCTGCAGACACTAACCGAACATCTCTCAAAGGAAAAAGTATGCTCCTCATTTGCCACTTGAGAGTGTTATGAAAGGCTCACTCTTTCAGCAGATGGGATGGTCTTTCCTCAATGATTCCATTCTTCTAAAATGTCTATATTTGTCTACTATTACTGTATTTATTGAGATAATTAACATGTTCTATAGCAAATGTGCATAATTTGCTACTTCCAGGATTAAGTTAGACAATAATATTTACTTTGGGTTGAACTAAGACCTGAATCTTGGAAAGTTTTAAATTTATTCATATAATTTGGGGCTAGAAAATTGGGATAAATCCATTTCATCCCAACTTTTTATTTTACCCCAACCCATTTTGTGCAGCTTGGTTTACTTACAAGGGCAATAAGAGTGCTTGTTGGAATGTGTGGCTTATGAACTAGGCACAGTACAAAATAACATAGTTATTTATATATAAAATACAGTACAATAAACTTGACTATATAACAACCTTAAAATCTATGACCATAGATTACCAGTTTAAATAGCCAAGTGAAGTCGCTCAGTCGTGTCCGACTCTTTGTGACCCTATGGACTGGGGCCTACCAGGCTCCTCTGTCCATGGGATTTTCCAGGCAATAGTACTGGAGTGGATTGCCATTTCCTTCTCCAGTTTAAATAAGATGAGGAAAATAAAAAGAAAAGGAAAGCAACCTAATCAAATATTCTCTCTGTTCTGTTTCCATGCCTCTTTGGCTTTTCTTGTCTCCTCAATTAATTCTCCATCTGCACTGGGTATTAAAGAAATATTTTATTGATAGAGGGTTAAACAGATGTTAGGTCCTATATTTTTATGTTTCTTATGCTGGATTTGATATCTGTAAGTCTAACTATTTCTAAAGTAGAAACATTATTGGTACAATGACATTTTAACTAGCATAATGATTCACCCCTTAGCCAGCAGCTTGGACTACACTCACTATTGGGAGCTATTTAACCTGCTAAATAACCTTGCATAAATCCAGACTTGCTGTCCCAGGTAAGCTTCCAAGAATGATTTCTCTCTAGTCAGAAACTATACTAAAACTCAGAGAGGGAAATGCTGTATTTCTTTAAAATCACTTATCACACAATGAAATTATTTTTTCACTAATGAACATCTCTTCCTACTAGAATGTAAGCTCTATGAGAGCATCTAAAACTCTGCCTGCCACAGGAGATATTTATCAATATCTGTTGAGTGAGAGGATGAATGAATGAGCAAGAAACAGAACAAATTCTGGCAATATGTCTAGATACTTTCAGTCAACATAGAAGAATGAATGGAAAAGAGAAACATAACTGTTTAGATGAATTATTCATTCAGTTCAGTCACTCAGTCGTGTCCGACTCTGCGACCCCATGAATCGCAGCACGCCAGGCCTCCCTGTCCATCACCAACTCCCGGACTTCACTGAGACTCACGTCCATCATGTCCGTGATGCCATCCAGCCATCTCATCCTGGGTCATCCCCTTCTGCTCCTGCCCCCAATCCCTCCCAGCATCAGAGTCTTTTCCAATGAGTCAACTCTTCTCATGAGGTGGCCAAAGTACTGGAGTTTCAGCTTTAGCATCATTCCTTCCAAAGAAATCCCAGGGCTGATCTCCTTCAGAATGGACTGGTTGGATCTCCTTGCAGTCCAAGGGACTCTCAAGAGTCTTCTCCTACACCATAGTTCAAAAGCATCAATTCTTTGGCGCTCAGACGGTAAAGCGTCTGCCAGCAATGCAGGAGACCCAGGTTCAATTCCTGGGTTGGGAAGATCCCCTGGAGAAGGAAATGGCAACCCACTCCAGTACTCTCGCCTGGAAAATTCCACAGACTGAGGAGCCTGGTAGGCTACAGTTCATGGGGTCACAAAGAGTCGGACACGACTGAGTGACTTCACTTCAGCCTTTTTCACAGTCCAACTCTCACATCCATACATGACTACTGGAAAAACCATAGCCTTGAGCAGACGGACCTTAGTTGGCAAAGTAATGTCTCTGCTTTTAAATATGCTATCTAGGTTGGTCATAACTTTTCTTCCAAGGAGTAAGCGTCTTTTAATTTCATGGCTGCAGTCACCACCTGCAGTGATTTTGGAGCCCCCAAAAATAAAGTCAGCCACTGTTTCCACTGTTTCCCCATCTATTTCCCACGAAGTGATGGGACCAGATGCCATGATCTTCGTTTTCTGAATGTTGAGCTTCAAGCCAACTTTTTCACTCTCCTCTTTCACTTTCATCAAGAGGCTTTTTAGTTCCTCTTCATTTTCTGCCATAAGGGTGGTGTCATCTGGATATCTGAGGTTATTGATATTTCTCCCGGCAATCTTGATTCCCACTTGTGTTTCTTCCAGCCCAGCGTTTCTCATGATGTACTCTGCATAGAAGTTAAATAAGCAGGGTGACAATATACNTACAATTTGTAATTGCTATATCTTCCTGATATGTTGATCCTCTTATTAAGAAATGACTGTATTTCAAGTAATATTTCTTGTCTCAAAACCTACTTTTTCTAATATTAATATGTCCAGTATAGCTATTACAAGGACCTGACCAACCTTACAGAATATACTTTTAAGGAAATATTTTAACAGAGCTTAAGCAAAATATTTTGCTCTACTCTTGTTCTGGTGTTCTTTATATGAAGGTACCTTCAAACACTTGATCACTAAATTGATTTGGGAATCAAAAAGAAAGAATTGTATACTCCATAGTTATCATACTTTGATACACAGATGCCATAGTAATATGTGTAAATAATTATCCTTTGCATGTGAAATATTTCTGAAGATCATTTGAAATATTCCCTTCTGTTGAAATACTACTCTCTGAAATCAATTACAGTATTCATGAAAATAGTCTAATATATACTCCTAAAATGGTTAGAAATAAAATAAATGCATTACATTCAAATTCATAAACATTCACCCAACTATATAGGAGCATTACATAGAAAGCATATAACTTTAAATACTTCTTTTTGGCATAAATTCAGCACAATGACTATTTTGGTAAAAAAAAAAATTAAATACATAGAGACCAGCAGATTTTGTTTCCAGAGAATCAACCAATTGGTCAGGTCCTTGAAGAAAAACTGTAATAAACTACATAGCAAATATCAAATAAACTATTTAATGTCACTTTCATGACTACGTTCAAGATAGATCTGTGCTAAACTACAATCAATATTAAAAGAGAATCTATTTTGTTTTTAACAATATTTGGAATGGGGGATATTACTTGCCAAAATAACATTTCATTGGCTTTGGAAAAAAATGACAGACACTGAGAATATTGCTCTTCTTTAAAAATATAAGAAATATTTACTAAGTGGCTACTATTCTGAAGGAGATCAGCCCTGGGATTTCTTTGGAAGGAATGATACTAAAGCTGAAACTCCAGTACTTTGGCCAACTCATGAGAATAGGTGACTCATTGGAAAAGACTCTGATGCTGGGAGGGATTGAGGACAGGAGCAGAAGGGGACAACCCAGGATGAGATGGCTGGATGGCATCACTGACTCGATGGATCTGAATCTGAGTGAAGTCCGGGAGTTGGTGATGAACAGGGAGGCCTGGCGTGCTGTGATTCATGGGGTCGCAAAGAGTCAGACACAACTGAGTGACTGAACTGAACTATGTTCAAGACCCTGTACATAGCACTGGATATATATATGTATGCTTTCAAAGTGCTTCCCCCCTCTGTTTCTTCTTTCTTCCTTTTTCATTTTTTTCCCCCTGCAGAGTAAGCTCCTATTGCAGCTCCCCACTCCGAAAATCCATTTAATATATAGTCCTCAGATAGAGAACATATCAGATATTAAACTGATAAGAACAGATGCTACACTTGATCTTAGCCAAAAAGGCTGAGAAGAGCTTTCTACCTAGTTAGGCTATCTGCAGGTAAAACATGATGTGATAAGTGCTGTGACAAGAACATGCACAAGGAGGAACAGTCAGCACTGGGAGTCTGAGAAGGCCTCCTGGATTACAAGTAATATAAGTAATGAATGGTAAATAGGAGTTCTTCAGCTAAAGAGGCAGAGACAGAAAAGATACCCCAGGCTGAAGTAGTAGTATGCATTAAAAACTTTTAGGAGAAGATATTCTCTTAAGAAAAAAAAAAAAAGTTTATTTTATTGTAGAGTGGTAAAATTGGAAGTACGGAGAGAGGTAATAAATATCCTACCACAAACTAGGTGAGAAGGAAGACAGCCTCTTCTGAAGTAGCGTGAAATGGACAAGAAGAGAAATGGATGAATTAAACAAGTTTGGGGGGGTGGGGAATTGACATGGTGCATTTATTTCTTGAATGTGCTGGCCAAAAGAGAAAGAAATGAGGAGGAGGATATCCAAAGATGTGGCTTGAATAAATAGATGAATGGCTTGCCATTTATTGGAATTAAAAATTCAAAAAGAATCATGTGTAGTTAGTGGTGAAGCAGGCAGCAGGGATTTTCAGAGTCCTTGTAGGCAAAGTGATAAATTTGACTTTTAACATGTTAGTTTAAGGGGAAATACATGGTAGATATCCAGATGTCAGATAAACTTGTTCTGAAACAGGAGAGAAATCTCTGGAAATATAATTTTTTAATTATCAGATTACAGCCTTAGCTATGGAGTTATCTATCTATAGACAGCAGAAATGATAGTCAAGGATAGATCTTGAAAACTTAATTGGCAGTCTTAGGAAGAAGAGCCAGTGATGAGATTGAACAGGAAAATGAATCTAAAGTGTAGAAAGACAGGAAGGACTAATATTTCAGAAACAAAAAAATGAGTTAGCTATCAACTGTGGGCAAAATAAGGTATCTGCTCTTTGTCTTTAGATGCATTTGGTGACTTTAATAAAAACAGAATTCATGGAGGGGTTCTGACTACTACAATACTGCAGGAAATGAAGAATTCAGGAAGCAATATAGAACTAATAAAGAAATTACCTCTTCCTGATTGAAATAAATAAAATACAGAATAAAATACTTAAATACCAAATATGCCATGCCAAAACATAACTATAGAAGTTCAAAACATTCCACCCCAAAATATACCCCTTTGGCATCGTGATTATTTTGAGCTGTAGGTACTTGAAAAGCAACAAATGCAGGGAGAGGCTTTCTCTGAAATCCTCTTATCTGCCTAAAGACAGATCCTCCAAAAGGAACTCAGTTGTCATAAATCCCCTACCTGGAAGTTTCATCAAACAGGAAAGACTGATGCTTATCACAGGAGGGGAGGGGAGAAGTTGACATGCCTCCCGAACAAATTTTCCCACAAGCTATCATACTTCCCATTTGTTCTTCTAAAGGCTCATTCATCTTTTCTAAAAGCATTTACTGTTCCCTAAGAAACCTACACCCCTTCTCCCATTTCCCTATTAAAATGGTATTTAAGCCTGAATTCCTGTCCATTTTAGTTCACTAATTACTACAATGTCGATGTTCACTCTTGACATCTCCTGTTTGACCACTTCCAATTTGCCTTGATTCATGGACCTAACATTCCAGGTTTCTACGCAACAGTGTTCTTTACAGCAACGGACTTTACTTCCATCACCCATCACATCCACAACTGGGCGTTGTTTTTGCTTTGGCTTGTCTCTTCATTCCTTCTGGAGTTATTTCTCCACTCTTCTCCAGTAGCATATTGGGCACCTAATGACCTGAGGAGATCATCTTTTACTGTCATATCTTTTTGCCTTTTCATACTGTTTGTGGGGTTCTCAAGGCAAGAATACTGAAGTGGTTTGCCATTCCCTTCTCCAGTGGACCACGTTTTGTCAGAACTTTCCACCTTAACCCATCTGTCTTGGGTGGCCCTACGTGGCATGGTTCATAGTTTCACTGAGTTAGACAAGGCTGCGGTCCATGTGATCAGTTTGCCTAGTTTTCTATGACTGTGGTTTTCATTCTGTTTGCCCTCTGAGGGATAAGAGGCTTATGGAAGCTTCCTGATGGGAGAGACTGACTGCAGGGGGAACTGGGTCTTGTTCTGATGGGTGGGGCCATGGTCAGTAAATCTTTAATCCAATTTTCTGTTGATGGGCGGGGCTGTATTCCCTCCCTGTTGTTTGACCAGAGACCAAACAATGGGGAACCTCCTTCAAAATGTCCCACGCATGCACTGCCCCACTCAGTGCCCCTGACCCTGCAGCAGGAAACCGCCAACCCACGCCTCCACCAGAGAATCCTGGTCACTCACAGGAAGGTCTGAGTCAGTCTATTGTGGGGTCACTCCTCTTGAACAGGAAGGGGCAAATTTAACTCAGATGACCATTATATCTACTACTATAGGCAAGAATCCCTTAGAAGAAATGGAGTAGCTCTCATAGTCAGCTAAAGAGTCTGAAAAACAGTACTTGGGTGCAATCTCAAAAACTACAGAATGATCTCTACTCATTTCCAAAGCAAACATTCAATATCACAATAATCCAAGTCTATACCCCAATCAGTAATGCTGAAGAAGCTGAAGTTGAACAGTTCTATGAAGACCTATAGACCTTCTAGAACTAACACCCAAAAAAGATGTCCTTTTCATCACAGGGGACTGGAATGCAAAAGTAGGAAGCCAAGAGATACCTGGAGTAACAGGAAAATTTGGCTTTGGAGTACAAAATGAAGCCGGACAAAGGCTTACAGTTTTGCCAAAAGAACACCCTGGTAATAGCAAACACCTTCTTCCAACAACACAAGAGAGGACTCTACACATGGACATCACCAGACGTTCAATACTGAAATCAGATTGATTATACTCTTTGCAGCCAGAGATAGAGAAGCTCTATACAGTCAGCAAAAACAAGACTGGGAGCTGCCTGTGGCTCAGATCATGAACCCCTTACTGCCAAATTCAGACTTAAATTGAAGAAAGTAATGAAAACCACTAGACCATTCAGGTATGACAAAAATCAAATCCCTTAAGATTATACAGCAGAAGTGACAAATAGATTCAAGGGATTAGATCTGTTGGATAGAGTGCCTGAAGAATGACATATGGAGGTTCATGACATTGTACAAGAGGCAGTGATCAAGACCATCGCTTAGAAATGCAAAAAGGCAAAATGGTTGTCTGAGGAGGCCTTACAAATAGCTGAGAAAAGAAGAGAAACTAAAGGCAGAGAAGAAAGGAAAATTATACCCTTTTGAATGTAGAATTCCTAAGAATAGCAAGGAGAGACAAGAAAGCCTTCCTTAGTGATCAATACAAAGAAATAGAGGAAAACAATAGAATGGGAAAGACTAGAGATCTCTTCAAGAAAATTACAGATTCCAAGGGAACATTTCATGCACAGATGGGCTCAATAAAGGACAGAAATGGGAGGGATCTAACAGAAGCAGAAGATATTAAGAAGAGGTGGCAAGAATACACAGAACCATACAAAAAAGATCTTCATGACCCAGATAACCATGATGGTATGATCACTCACCTAGAGCCAGACATCCTGGAATGTGAAGTCAAGTGGGCCTTAGGAAGCATCACTACGAACAAAGCTAGTGGAGATGATGGATTTCCAGTTGAGCCATTTCAGATCCTGAAAGATGATGCTGTGAAAGTGCTGCACTCAATATGCCAACAAATTTGGAAAACCCAGCAGTGGCCACAGGACTGGAAAAGGTCAGTTTTCATTCCAATCCCAAAGAAAGACAATGCCAAAGAATGTTCATGCTGCTATTGCTGTTAAACCACTCTAGTCGTGTCCAACTCTGTGTGACCCCATAGACGGCAGTCCACCAGGCTTCTCCATCCCTGGGATTCTCCAGGCAAGAACACTGGAGAGGGTCACCATTTCCTTCTCCAATGCATGCATGAATGCTAAGTCGCTTCAGTCATGTCTGACTCCATGTGACCCTATGGACAGCAGCCCACCAGGCTCCTCTGTCCACAGGATTCTCTAGGCAAGAATACTGGAGTGGGTTGCCATTTCCTTCTACTGCACAATTGCACTCATCTCACATTCTAGCAAAGTAATGCTCAAAATTCTCCAAGTCAGGCTTCAACAATAGGTAAACTGAGAACTTTCACATGTTCAAGCTGGATTTAGAAAAGGCAGAGGAACCAGAGATCAAACTGCCAACATCTGTCAGATCATCAAAAAGCAAGAGAGTTCCAAAAAAACATCTACTTCTGCTTTATTGACTATCCAAAGCCTTTGATTCGTGGATCATGACAAACTGTGGGAAATTCTTAAAGAGATGGGAATACCAGACAACCTTACCTGCCTCCTGAGAAACCTGTATGCAGGTCAAGAAGCAACAGTTAGAACTGGACATGGAACAACAGACTGGTTCCAAATCAAGAAAGGAGTATGTCAAGGATGTATACTGTCACCCTGCTTATTTAATTTCTATGCAGAGTACATCATATGAAACGCTGGGCTGGATGATGCACAAGGTGGCATCAAGATTGCTGAGAGAATTATCAATAACCTCAGATATGCAGATGACACCACCCTTATGGCAGAAAGCGAAGAAGAACTAAAGATCCTTTTGATGAAAGTGAAAGAGGATCATGAAAAAGTTGGCTTAAAACTCAACATTCAGAAAACTAAGATCATGCATGGCATCCTATCCATCACTTTATGGCAAATAGATAGGAAAACAATGGAAACAGTGACAGACTTATTTTCTGAGGCTCCACAATCACTGCAGATGGTGACTGTAGCCATGAAATTAAAAGACGCTTGCTCCTTGGAGAAAAGTTATGACCAACCTAGACAGTATATTAAAAAGCAGAGCCATTACTCTGCCAAACAAAGGACTATGTAGTCAAAGCTACGGTTTTTCCAGTAGTCATGTATGGATGTGAGAGTTAGACAATAAAGAAAGCTGAGCGCTGAAGAATTGATGCTTTTGAACTGTGGTGTTGGAGAAGACACTTGAGAGTCCCTTGGACTTCAAGGGGATCAAACTAGTCAATTCTAAAAGAAATCAGTTCTGAATATTCATTGGAAGGACTCATGCTGAAGCTGAAAGTCAAATACTTTGGCTACCTGATGTGAAGAACTGACTCCTTGGAAAAGACCCTGATGCTGGGAAAGATTTGAAGGCAGGAGGAGAAGGGGATAACAGAGGATGAAATGGTTGGATGGCATCACCAACTCAATGGACGTGAATTTGAGCAAGCACCAGGAGTTGGTGATGGCCAGGGAAGCCTGGCATGCTGCAGTCTATGGGGTGGCCAAGAGTCGGACATGACTAAGCAATTTAAGTGATACTGAAGCCTGAATTCTAACCTACCTTGGGAGTCACTCATTTTTCCCTGGGTATCTCCCATATATTCATGAGGCACATATGTTAACAAAATTTTATCTGCTTTTCTCTTCTTAGTCATCTTTTATCAGAGGTGTTCTCACCTAAAAATTCAGAAAGCTAAAAGGAATAATTATTTTTCCTCCCCTACAATAAGATATTTAAGTGTATAGCCAAACTTTAATGAAAAAAAACCCTTATACGCCATGATTGAAGAGGAAATTGTAAGCCAGAGAGAAAAGTGGGAACTAAATGCAAGTGGTCCAGAGAGACAGAAACCAAACTGCACTCTAGAAGTCGGCCTGCTGGGAACATGAGACAAGGTGTTAGGCCCACGCATAGTGAAGTTATTTACTACATACAGAATTTTCTGCATAAATCCACCCATCACAAAAGCCAGGAGCAATAAAATTTACTAGTCAGTGAATTTTTTAAAACTGACTCATAAATAATTACAATTCCAAATCTGCAATGTATTCAAGTAAGTACTCCAAATACAAACTATCATCAAATTCCTGAGGTTCTCATTGGTTCCCAGGAGAAGCAAAGGTAAATCTATGCTCTATGTTTTCTTCCATGACTTAGTGCACTTACAGTGAAAACATTCTTCACTGAAGAGTAGTCTCTAAAACTTATAAACTACATGAAAATTTGAGCCATTTTAGTAGAGAGTCAGGAGATAATAAATAATAACATTGTTTTAAAGAGTGAGTATCAAGTAAATTCTTCATTTGTTTCAAGAAGCTGTGTGTAAAAAATAGAAAAAGGGGGAGAGAATAAACTGTAGGGCAATATGGACTTAAGAATGAGAAAGATTTGATTATGTTTATAGCAAACACCCTCTTCCAACAACACAAGAGAAGACTCTACACATAGACATCACCAGATGGTCAACACTGAAATCAGATTGATTATATTTTTGCAGCCAAAGATGGAGAAGCTCTATACAGTCAACAAAAACAAGACCAGGAGCTGACTGTGGCTCAGATCATGAACTCCTTATTACCAAATTCAGACTCAAATTGAAGAAAGTAGGGAAAACTGCTAGACCATTCAGGGCTGACCTAAATCAAATCCCTTATGATTATCCAGTGGAAGTGAGAAATAGATTTAAGGGCCTAAATCTGATAGATAGAGTGCCTGATGAACTATGGAATGAGGTTCGTGACATTGTACAGGAGACAGGGACCAAGACCATTCCCATGGAAATGAAATCCAAAAAAGCAAAATGGCTGTCTGGGGAGGCCTTACAAATAGCTGTGAAAAGAAGAGAGGAGAAAAGCAAAGGAGAAAAGGAAAGATATAAGCATCTGAATGCAAAGTTCCAAA
>SJYQ01003404.1:1175044-1231184 GCA_006410935.1 Redunca redunca | reverse complement strand
CCTTTGTTGGCAAAGTAATGTCTCTGCTTTTGAATATGCTATCTAGGTTGGTCATAACTTTCCTTCCAAGTAGCAAGCGTCTTTTAATTTCATGGCTGCAATCACCATCTACAGTGATTTTGGAGCCCAAAAAAATAAAGTCTGCCACTGTTTCCACTGTTTCCCCATCTATTTCCCTTGAAGTGATGGGACCAGATGCCATGATCTTAGTTTTCTGAGTGCTGAGCTTTAAGCCAACATTTTCACTCTCCTGTTTTACTTTCATCAAGAGGCTTTTTAGTTCCTCTCACTTTCTGCCATAAGGGTGGTGTCATCTGCATATCTGAGGTTATTGATATTTTCCCCGGCAATCTTGATTCCAGCTTGTGCTTCTTTCAGCCCAGTGTTTCTCATGATGTACTCTGCATACATCATGTTAAATAAGCAGGGTGACAGTATACAGCCTTGACGTACTCCTTTTCCTATTTGGAACATGCTTAGTTACTCAGTTGTGTCCGACTCTAAGCGACCTTATAGACTACAGTCTGCCAGGCTCCTCTGTCCCTAGAATTTTCCAGGCAAGAATACTGGAGTGGGTGGCCATTTCCTCATCCAGGGGGTCTTCCTGACCCAGAGATCAAACCTGAGTCTCCTGTGTCTCCTGCATTGGCAGGCGGATTCTTTACCACTGAGCCACCTGGGTGGCACTGTGTATATATATGTTAATACCAAATTCCTAATTTATCCTTTGCCCGCGTTTTCCCTTTGGTAACCATTAGCTTGTTTATAAAGTCTGTGAGTCTGTTTCTGTTTTGTAAATAAGTTCATTTGCATCATTAATTTTAGATTATATATATAAGCGATATCATATGATATGTGTCATATTTTAGATTCCACACATAGTGATATCATATGGTATTTGTCTTTCTCTGTCTGACTTACTTCACTTAGTATGATAATCTCTAGGTCCATCCACGTTGCTGCAAATGGCATTATTTCATTGTTTCTATGGCCAAATGGTGTTTCATTGTATATATTTATCCATTCCTCTGTCAGTGGACCTTTAGGTTGCTTCTACAGCTTAGCTATTGTGACCAGTGCTGCTATGAACATTGGGGTGCATGTTCCTTTTTGGAGTGTGGTTTTCTCCAAACATGTTCCTGTCTTGCTCCAGTGCCCCTGATACGAAACTAGATCAGCTGGGAGAGACCTATCTAGATGGCAACAGTGAGACTTGGAAGTCACCTTGACTGACTCATTATTAGAAAGTAACCAACTAAAAAATCAGACTTTTCACCCATCAAGCCGAGTAGCCTTAGGTACTTGTGCTTTAATTCCGGAATTTTCTTCTTAAAACACATGAATTCAAATGATTATATTCATTCCTAGAAACAAATAGCCTAAATTTTTTGACTGGACAGATTTTAACTTTCTAAACTCTTCCCTTTTATCACTTTTAAACAAGAGCTTGATTGATTTTAATGACCTTTTTCCCTGTCTTGGTTTTATCCAGAAAGCTGTTTCTTAAAGAGCAAGAAATGTTAAATTTGATGCTGTCAAATCATGACAGTTTAGTAAAAACCTTTTTGCAACATTAGTTGTAAAAGCTTTTCTGTTTAGAGGGAATGTGAAATTTGTTTTTTAAACTACTCCAAGAATTTTTGTTTTATCACCACTTTTGCTGAAGTTTAGGAGTTCTGGATATTCATGTTAAGAGTTGACAAATATAAGGGAGATCACTTGCTTTTAAAAAGAAAAATTGTGTACTTCTTTCCTTCTGTAAAGCTGTGGGCTATTTTGTTTTCAATTCCCATAGTCTGATTCAAATAAGGTGGCATTATAGTATTATCCTATGAGTAAAAAGAGAATGTTACCTTGCATACATTGAATAATTAAAAGTTTTGCTTTCTTACAATCAACAGCTTAAGACGAGGTATTTGTCTAAACATAGTCAAAACAGAATATTTTTATATTTTTGAACTTTTTCTTTTGTATTGGGGTATAACTGGCTAACAATATTGTGAGAGTTTCAGGTGAACAGTGAAGGGACTCAGCCATACATATACATGTATCCATTCTCCCCCCAAAACCCCCTCGCATCCAGGCTGCCACATAACATTGAGTAGAGTTCCATGTGCTATACAGTAGGACCTTGTTGGTTACCCATTTTAGATATAGCAGTGTGTACATGACTGTCCCAAACTCCTAACTATCCCTTCCCTGCTGGCAACCAACCCTAAGTTCGTTTTCTTAATCTGTGAGTCTCTTTCAAAGCAGAATATTAAAAAAAAAAAAAAAAGAATGTGTCAATTCTAAAATATCCTAACACGTTAATGTTATATACTGTGTTGGAGTGGATTTGTTACATGTCAGCAGGTATGTTGGCAATGTTCAGATGGGAACCGAGAGAAAAGTAGAATATGAAATTCATTCAAAGGTTGCCCTCTGAATCTTAATTTTGACATGTCTGAATTTGAATCCAGGCCAATGGAAGGGCCCCAAAATGGCTAAAATAATATCCAGTAACAGTAAAAGTGGAACTCCACTGCTTCCAGGAAGCTACCCACATTGGAAGAGAGACTGAGGACAATAGGAGTTTGTATTATTTCTCAGGGTGTGGAGCCAGATGCTGGCATCCAGACAGCTTAGATTCCAAAGCCAACCGCGATGTTGACACTGGGAAGTTTCTTTATAACTCCGTTCCTCCACCTGTAAATTAGAGATAATGACACTTCAATACAAACACCTTTCCCAACACATGGTGTTGTTGTATATATGTCATGTTCAGATGCAGAACACACTGAACATCATAGAAGAAAAGTGTATTCTTCCTCCGAGGTGTCCCAAGTGTTATTCACCTGTCTTTTACTTGTGAAGCCAAATGTTTTGTTGCAGCAGGCCACAGCAGGGTGAAATGAAGTTCAGCGGTAGGGAATCATCCAGGTGAAGCTTGTTCACTTTCAGTGGGTTTATGAGGGTTTGGGGGTAAGTGCGTATCTATACAAAAGGTGGAAGGTCACTCCTGTATTATTCAGCCTTGAAATGTATGAAATCATTATTTTATAATTGGAAAGAATGAAATGGGCAAGACCCCATTGCAATGAAAAGAACTGGTTGGTAAAGACACTTTGATGTCTTCATGAATGACTCAAAGGAACAATGCTTTTGTTTATTTAGTCACTACGAAAGTCACATCTTTCACTCCTGATCCCACACAGACCGCAGGCTTTGTCTGGTCTCTGTTCAAGCAGTTCTCCACCATAAAGAGGTTGCTTGAATTCAAAGAAGAAAAGGTTTATTTTTCTCCCTCTAATTCTGACATAAACTAGATATAAGTTTCCACATTCCCACACTTCTCATCTCCAAATCTTGTCCTTTTCATATACACACTGAGTTTCCAGATAGCCTACTTAATATTACAAATATATTTATATCTAGGTATTTAGTGAAGAAGGAAGTTGGCAGACGCAAAGGAGATAAATGTGTTTTTGAGACAACTCTCTCCTCGAAGGGTGGGGTTTCTAGGAGCAAAAGAAAATCACCTTCAAAACGTGTGTATATCCCTATGGAGTTTGTTATTCTCCATTACAGTCTTTAAGGTCAAATTTGAGTCCACTTTGTCCTTCATGTAAATAAATACGTATCTGTCTGACAGAGTTACTGGCTTCCAGAGAAAAAACAGTACAAAAAATAATTCTGATCCTTTTTCTTTCTTTTTTTTTCATAATTGTCAAAAATGAATGATGTTGATAAATGGCTTGGCAGTTATGCCCTTGTGCAGTAACTTTAAGAAGTAATATCTATCTGAAAATTTTATTATTCTTTCTCCAAATAAAGTATTTTCTGCAAGTTTAAATAATGGTCATTTACCACCAAGAAACTCAGTTTTATGTATCTCCCTCCTACAATAAACGCATGTATACAAAACAAGCAGATAAATGGGTATGATAAAACAAGGGAAATTATCTGTCATGAGATGCATTTTGGTCTTAATTTTGCTGTACACTTGAGGCCAGCAACAGCTTAACATGACCACTGTGTTTATAGTCCAATTAGCAGTCTTGTTGGAAAGTTATCAAAAGAAAAGAAGAGGAATTGTTTCTTTTGGTTTGAGTCAATTCTTTGACGACCGAGAGGAAAGTGGTTCCATTGCATTGTGCCAGCCTTATTGGAACCTAGGTTGATAGGGCAGCTGTGGCTTATTAACTCTTGGTGGGCCTCAGTCTCAAGACCTCCCTCACTGTACCCATGGCCCTGGGTCTCCTCTCTCTACCCGTTATGTGCAGATTGCATGGATCCTTTACTAATCAGTTATTTCATTAGAAGTTACTTTCTCTTTATGAAAAATACCTAATGCTTTTTATTTCATGGTTGGCATTTTTTTTTTCAATCATATTGTTGAATATTGATGGATTGGGATATTTCCAGATATGTCCCAGCATACACCAATTTCCTCTTTGGAAAGACTGGGACTTTATAGAATAATACAATGTACACTCTTTCACTAACTCTAAGTCCTTCTTGCACAAATGAACCATAACAGGTCAGAATTTTTATTGCAAAGAAAAACTGTTCCCATATTGGGTAAAGCCTGGCTGTAGACTCAGACTGGGTAGGTTTCTAATTCCAGCTCCACTACTTCTGAATGTATGAGCACAAGCAGGTTGTTTAGCTTCTCTGTGGTTCCATGTCCTCATCCATATAGTAGGAAAATGAACAGTATCTTACTCAGAGTTGTAATGATTAAGATGTTAATAAACTTTTTGTTGTTGTTGTTATTTTAGTTATCATTTGTCAGAAGAGGAAAGTAAGAATTTATGGTCTCCCTCCTGAACTCCTCACCTAGTCATCTCTGTACTTACATGGGTTGACAACTGGCTGTCAAGATCAGTTGCTGTTTTGTCTGAAGTCTTGTTCTTTTCTCTACAGGGAGTAGATTCTGCTATCTTGGTCTCACAGCCCTTCCTGTTGATTACAAAGCCCACAGGAGCAAACAAAACACACCCTCCTCAATTCCTCCTGAACGTATTTCTTCTGCTTCTACTATGAGAGTTCTGGAGCAAAGACACTGATGAAATGATAAATGATACTTATTGATGAAAAGAATATGTTTCTGACTTTCAAATTCTCTTTCCCGGTGAAAGAAACAGCAAATATTCAAGCTTCAGCATCTGTTCTCCCATTGCACTGAGGAATGTCCTGTCTGGCAGCACCAACTCTGCAGAGCCCTTGTTCCTAAACTCCTTCGGTTTTATTTATATGTATTTCCATATCTCATTCCTGTACGTCCCTGCTGCACTGGTGTGGCAGCAAATGACTGAAGGCTACAGGTTTTACCATGGACACCAGGTCAGGTGCCACCACGCAGAACAAAGCCAGTTCCCATGAGCTGCCTATGGTATGCATTGCTGAAGTAACGTTATGCCCAGGGTGTGCCATCACAGTGATATAAATATATTTTTTTCCTAGAATAACTATGAGCTGACTATCTCTTTTGATGTGTGTATATAGGTGTGCCTGTGTGTACGCGTGTGTATGTGTGTATGAGTATATAACCTCATGCTTAGAACTGCCTGTGAGTGTTGTGGAATGCTACCCATGGAGGGGTCTGGTTTGCCACCTGTTCTGAGATGAAGAGCCACATGAAACAGTGGGCCTGGAGACCGTGCCCCGTCCCCTTAGAACGACAGCCAGGAAGCATTAAATGTCCTGTATCTATACGTGTATTTTGTAGCAGCCACCCTAACCTTAATAAGTCATCCTACAGCTTTGGACAGAGGCATTTTCACCTTAGCAGTGGAGTGATTTTAGAATTTAAATCCATGCAGGTGACAACCCAGCATTGAAATCACAAATTCTGATTAAACTCCTCATCTGAACCACCAGTTGCTTGGTGGAGGGAGAGAAGGGGATGGAATTTGTCTGGTACCCCCCAGTGGAATACAAGTAGCCTTTGTTTTCCTGCATAAATGGACTTGTTGAATGCGAACAAATATATGCAATTCATATACTTTCGGAGATGAACGTAGATGTGTGTGTCAGCTTCGAGATGATGTGTCCTGGATTAATACTTTGTCTCCCAGTGTCACAGAAAAATACATGCCAGTGACTCTTGAGGTTAGCATAGTTGGGATGAAATGGCCTCAAGCAACTTCAGGTTCCCAGTGTACACGGAAAGTTCTGCTGTTGCGAATATGCAGCTAACTTCTCTGGCCCTCAAAGGTGCATCAGCCTCCCGGAATCTGAGGTCCAGTGTGTGAAGATTCAGTTTTGGTCTGATACATATACCAAACTCCAGCCAACATACTGCCATTTTTCATAATCGGAGTGGCTGCCTTGCTTATTCTAAGCTATGGTTGCAGAAACTGCAGCCATTTGTATAAGCTATAACATCAAATCAGGGAAAAATGGGGAAAAAATTCTGAACCCTATGTTGTTGAATAAGTAGAGAAAATCATCAATAAATATGTATTGCATTCTGACAGGGTGTATGGCATTGTATTCTCATAACTATGCCAGAGTGACAAAGTTAATTCACCCCTTTTGGGGGACTTTAATATATTTTTTAAGGGATGTGCCTATGCATTGATGCCTGAAAAAAATATGTATAAAGAAATGAGGTTGAATCTCTGAGCGGGTTTTCTTTCCCCAGAGGCCAGGGCAGGAGACCAACTTCAGGGGCTATAGCTGGTCCCAAGAATGAATGCTGCCCTAGTGAATGCAGATGCTAAGTCATGCTCAGATGCTAAATCATTAGGCAGCATTAAGCTGTTCCCCTGCACCAAATTAAGTAGCTTCACCATGTGTTTGCTGGCCCCAAATTATTTTTAACAATCTTAAGAATGAAATGCTTTGGTGTGTTTTACAAAGTTATTTTAAAGAAAGGTTATGCTCGCTACATTGCTGGTGTGTGTGTTTTTGAGACCTCTTGTATTCAATCTGTGAAGGATATGTGTATTAATCCATACACACTTATAGCCTCAATATTTGTCTGAAGACACTTAAATTCTGACAAGTAAAGGAAAGTTCTAGAAGCAATATTTTCACTTCTTAAACATTCTCCAAACAACATCAAGCATTGATACACACTGAAGAGTACATTTATTTTTTTGTATCACTCCAAGTATGTTGGAATATGCAAGGACTGTGGTTAAAATTAGAATGTATAAGGCATATTATAATTTAGTTCATACTGAAGAAGAAATTAACAGAACAATGCTTGGTTCATACATTTTCCAAAATTTGAACAATCTCTTGAATTAGACATAGAGATTTTCTATTTTGTTTTAATTTGTCAAGGTATTTTTCTTCCCTTCATGAACTTTAGGTACACATAACTTATGTCATTTATTTATGGTCTTTTATACCTAGTTTGTAAATTGTAAAATAGCAAACTAAATGCAAAGAGTTTGCATTTGAAAATAATAAAGTAGTTGCCGTATACAAACTTGGAATCTAGTTGTCTCTTTTCAACAATTTTTACTGCATGCATGATGTTTCTAAGTTAATTACTTGCTGGTTGTCATTTGGTTAGAACACAAAATCTTCAATTCTATGCATACTTATTTTAGAAAATAAAAAAGCATTTTGACATCTAAATGGCGCTTGCGCTTGAGAACAACTTATTAGAAATCTAACTTCGATTCCGTAAGATCCTATATCCTATTTAATTAAGACCAAACTTTGGTTGGAATTCAGGCTGCACCTTTTACTCATCATACTAGGGCATGTGTCCTAGTTTCCCTATGCACCACCCCCCCTTTTTTTTGTGGAATGGCAATTGCAATGCCAAGAGCTTTTATAAAGACTAAATATATTAAAATGTTAGCACAGTGTCTAGCATCTAGCTAGAACTCCACAAACAGTAGCTTTGATGAGGAGGCGCTAGTGATATAAATTGTCTTTAAAATTCCCAGTTCTGCACCCTCTCTAATACCATTGCTACTGATCCAAGTGACCAGCTATGCATCCTTACCACAGGGCTTTAATCCAGAATCCATAGACCTTGGGGCTTCCCTGATAGCTCAGTTGGTAAAGAATCCACCTGCAGTGCAGTAGACCCAGTTCAATTCCTGGATTGCGAAGATCCCCTGGAGAAGGGATGGCTACCTACTCCAGTATTCTTGGACTTCCCTTGTGGGTCAGCTGGTAAAGAATCCGCCTGCAATGCAGGAGACCTGGGTTGCGAAGATCCTCTGGAGAAGGCAAAGACTAGGTCTCCCCACTCTAGTATTCTGGCATAGAGAATTCCATGGACTATATAGTCCATGAGGTTGTAAAGAGTCAGACACAACTGAGCAACATTGACATAGACCCTTGAGGTTACACCACTGGAGCTCCAAGTTTCCAAAAGTTTTCCTGAAACATGGTGCAGATTTAATGATTATATGTGTGTTATGATGGGGAGAAAGTTCATAAATTTCATCAAATTGGTGTGGAACATAAGAATATGAAAGGCCACAGTTTTAAGAATGAATGTTCTCCTCATGATATTATTTCATTCAACAAGCTACCATTGACTAAGCCTCTGTTAACTGAAAATCAGACTCAAAGACTTATTACAATAAATTAAAATCCTAAGTGAAGCTGGCTTCAGAAAGCAGGGGTGTATGTGCCTTTTAGTGTTAACAGTGACATTTTAAAACATGGGCTTTGAAATGAAAAGAATCTGGGCTATGTCTGGCTACTTTGTGTTTATTTCTTACTGAAACACCTATCTAGACTCAGCTGTATTGAAATGTAGAGCAATTGGGAATGTATTTGTGATTGTAAAGAGACTAGGCTTGACATTTCCTCCACAACTTATTTAACAAGATAGAAAAGCAACTGGTAATAGAAGATATGTCTTCTCTATATGGAGACAAGGGCTGCCCTGATGGCTCAGCGGGTAAAAAATCTGCTAGCAATACAGGAGACACAGGAAATGAGGGTTCAATCTCTGGGTTGAGAAGATTTCCTAGAGGAGGAAAATGGCAACCCACTCCAGTATTCTTGCCTAGAAAATCTCATGGACCAAGGGTCACAAAGAGTTGGACATGACAGAGCAACTACATACACATATGGAGATATAACAATATAGGTAAATAGATATTTTATGAGAAAATGGTTCATGAAGTTATGGAGACTGAAAAGTTCCACAATCTGCAAACTGGATATCCAGAAAGGCCAAGGGTATAATTCAGCCCAAACTCAAAGGCCTGAGAACCAGTTGAGCCAATGGTGTAAATTTATGTCCAAGGGCAGGAGAAAATGAGATGAAATGTCTCTGCTGAAAGAGTGAGGCTGAGAAAAGAGGAAGGTGGGGATTCATGACATATTAGATGATACCCACCGATACTGGGGAGGACATACTGAGTCCACTGATTCACATGTTAATCTCAATGAAAACACCCTCCCAGACACACCCAGGAATGATGTTTAGTCTGGGCACCCTGTGGCATGTCAGTCTGACACATACGCTTAACCATCACATCATCAATATTTTCCCTTACATTTTCTAGAATGAGCTAGTGGATTGCCACATGTAATCTTAATAATTTCAAGATTAATTTCTGTGTAAGTGTGATGTGGGATTTTACATTATTTGAGGGTAATGCATGCTAACTTATGACCCCTATTTTTTGTGCTGGACACACTTAAGTTTGATTTCCAGCTCACATCGCAGCCTAGAGAAGATTCAGAGGACCTTCCTGGCAACTTTCCAAGCAGTGACTCAGGAATCTAAACTGTTCCTCTCCTGTGAGGCTGCCACACATGATGTCCAAGGCCACCACATAAGGGGAAGAGAATGTGGAAGCTGATGCTGCAGACTGTATGGTCAGATTTGGAAAGGGCTTGTATTCCTGCTTCACTGACCAGAACCCAACCACATGGACCTAATCTCTTTGGAGGCTGGGCAGTGTGCATAGGAAGAGGAACTAAAACAGTTGAGCAGGTAGCCAGGTTCTATCATGAGTACAGGAGCCCCATACACCTAGTGGGGGTCAGGGAAAACCTCCTGTAGAAGTCAAGTGCATCTAAAGGCATTGTTTGATCTCCCATAAATGTGCCTGTAGCCATTTCCCAGAGATGCAGACAAGCACAAGCAATGTTCAGACTTGTTACAACATTTGCATTCTCACCCTTGTCAACCTAGATGCTTTAAGGATTGTATTTTCCTTTCTGCATCACACACAGATCTCTACTTAGACAGCTTGGGCTACCTACAACCTCCTGTTTGTACGCAAAAGGGCCTGCCTTTTAGGGTTTAAATTGCCTTAGCCACTCAGTTTCCCTAGGAAGAAAGGAGGGACATAGAATAAACTCTAATCCAAGCAACAGTTTTCAGGTGTTATTTTTTCCTCCAAATAAAGATACAACTATTGCACAAAACCACCTTAACCCATTGATGTCTCCCAGATGGACAAGATCCTGAAGGCTTGTTCTGAGACTTCTGAAGAATTAGAGCTAAAGTGCAGTCTTAGAGGGTTTCAGTCCTTTAAACATTTGTGAACGCTTAAGCCATGTGCTAGCCATGTACTGAACTCTGTTTATTTATATATAATAGCTTATGACAGACAGAAGCACTCAGGCCCATTTTATGGATGAAAACACTAAGGCATAAGTTGATTGAGCCACTAGTCTGAGGCCACCCCGCTAATAAAGGTTGGAATTTAGACAGGTAGTTGAACTCCAGAGATTGCTTGCTGCCTCTATTCTACCACCATACCTTTTGATAAACCTGGGTTGCCCCCTCCTATCTAATTAATCAATTTGTCCAGTGAGTATGTTCCATTTGATGATGCTACACACCATTATGAGCAGGTATATTAGTCAGTACATTCTTCCCTAAACACCACTTGCCTATTCTGGTGCCAGATGGCTTACTTTTGTCTGATTTGTCATGTTAATTATTTTTGATAAACTCTAGTGAATCAAACTATACCTTAAGAACAGTGTTCACCTTCCACACTGTGTTTTGTGAGAATTAATTTTCAAAGTCTGAAGTGAAAGTGTTAGTCATTCGGTCATGTCCGACTCTGAGACCCCATGGACTATAATACACCAGGGTCCTCTGTCCATGGAATTCTCCAGGCAAGAGTACTAAAATGGATTGTCATTTCCAGCTTCAGGGGATCTTCCCAACCCAGGGATTGGACCCACGTCGTCCACGTCGCAGGCAGATTCTTTACCATTTGAGCCACCAGGGAAGCCCTTAAGTACAGTGTTTGCCATACACATTGTGTTTCATGATAATTAATTTCCATTGTTTCCTTTCTACTAAAAGCAGAGTGTAATCTAATATTGCTAAGATACCACCTGTGATATATAGTGGGGGAGGAAGTGGTGATTTTTTTAAATTATAAAAGCTATGGACAACATTTCGCAAATGCCATTCTTCATTTTGATGATGGCCTCTGACAAAGAGGCTGCTGCTGCTGCTGCTGCTGCTAAGTCGCTTCAGTCGTGTCCGACTCTGTGCGACCCCATAGATGGCAGCCCTCCAGGCTCCACCGTCCCTGGGATTCTCCAGGCAAGAACACTGGAGTGGGTTGCCATTTCCTTCTCCAATGCATGAAAGTGAAAAGTGAAAGTGAAGTCACTGAGTCGTGTCCAACTCTCAGCGACCCCATGGACTGCAGCCTACCAGGCTCCTCTGTCCATGGGATTTTCCAGGCAACAGTACTGGAGTGGGGTGCCATTGCCTTCTCCAAGAACAAAGAGGCTAGTTAATATCTAAATAGGAAAAAAAGAGATGAGTCCAAAGATGAGAGAAAAATTTAACCAAAGGAGAGACTGAGCATGATGGAATAAAAAAGTGCACAGACTTCATGTGGACTCTATCTGTGTAACCTTGGACAAATCCCTTAACCCCCTTGAAACTCAGTTTACTCATCTTTAAAATGAGAGCCTTCTTTGTCAGGGTCTTGTGAGATTTCAGTGTAATCAGTTCTAAAGAAAATTCTAGTGGATATTTACATGAGCCAATCAGACCATGTGAATGAGCCATGTTGTCCAAATGTGACACCATAGAGAGTACATAAGTTTTTAGATAAATCATTAGGTTGATAAAATGTTGATGAGCATTATTAAATAAATGGTAACTTGGTGCCAGAAGAATTCTATGATCAAATAAGATTGGAAAACAGTAATGTATTTCACTAATCCCTTTTGGAGATTCATAAAGCATTTTAACTTAATACATTAAAGACTCTAAGAAGTCCCATGGGAAAGAAACCAATTTTGCCTGTTTAAGCTTTTTCCAAACACATTTGAAAATAAAACCCTCTTAATATCTTCTTGTTGATAAGATGGTTGGATAGCATCACTGATTCAATGGCCATGAACTTGGACATGAATTTGGATGAACTCTGGGAGATGGTGAGGGACAGGGAGGGCTGGAGTGCTGCAGTCCATGGGGTTGCAAGGAGTCTGACATGACTTAGCAATTAAACAACAACAACAGCATCTCCATAGAATGAAAATTATCGGAAACACAATTTAGACATCTATTCACTGTGGATTTAGATGAGAAAACTGAAGGAGAGGACCACAGATTCATCCCACATTGCACGACTTTGAATTCTTGTAGCTTGACTCCCAGCTCATGGTGCATATACCTCCACACCCCCTAACGCAGAGTCCAGGGACTTACCTGGATTTTCAGCTACACAGAGATTTGCCTTTTGCTCATTGGTGGTCTAGGGGCTATAGTTCTGGCTGGGGTAGAGCCAGTTCTGGTGTGAGGTGGGAGCACGAGTTGGAGAGATTGTGTTATTGGAAAGTGTGAATGTTGAGCCTTGATTTGGGAACCCATGTAGGAGGTTTTAAGTCATGAAATGACCATTGTGAGCCAGTCATGATCTGGGCTAAATCTCTGAATTCTTCTAGTCATAATAAAGAACCAAATGAATTTTGACAATGAAAAAATGCCCCACACACTTAAATCAACAACCTAATTAAGACTTGTAGCTATGTTGTGGGCTTTAGCCTCAGTGATTTTACCCTTCCACTTTGGAGGAAGTGCCTTGAGCCATTGACTGCTCCCAGTTGAATGGGTAATAGACCCCTGACATATCTTGTTTCTGGCAAACTCCTTGGATATAATTCTTTGTTTACAACACTGCTGTAGAAAACTTCATGAATGCTTAGAAGAAAATAGAATTAGGACTTAAGGACCCAGTTAAAATCAACTTAGTAGAATATAGACATTGCTTTGTATAGAGCTGGAAAAGATAGCCATGAGAGAAAGCAACTTTAACATGCACCCGGAGAAACTATATATTATACCCATAATGTGTAAGAGGCAATTATGGCTTAGTAATCTGCAGTGTATCACTACCTAGCAATCAGATTGACATATTCTAATGAGACCCATGTTGTTTGTAATCAGACTGGCATTGCTTATTCAGATCTCTATTCCATAAGATGCACTTTTAAATGGCTCAGATTGCACCAGATGCTATAAGAAATAGCATTCTATTTTATTCCATTACTAGCATTTTTCCCTCTTCCAATTAGCATAATTTAAAATCAGCCAGAGGCAAATGTGAGGGGCTGGAAAGTTGCAAAGAAGTTCAAGAACAACTGGATAGAAAAAAGGCAAGAAGACATACATGCACATATTTTTCTGTGGATAAGAGAACATTGCAATTAATAGAGTTCTTATTCTTTAAATTGCCCAGAATTTATTTCTGTGACTTATTGAAATATTAGAGTCTCTCAGGAGGCTAATTGCCCTATAGGTTCTTCTTGCTTATGCATTGTCTTGTGGATGACATAATAGAATCACCCCCTCATTTACTATTCAGTTAAGGTTTAATTGAGTTCATCTTTCTCCACCTCAAAATGGCCAGTAACCTGGAGAATCAAAACAAATCCTCATTTGTAAAATGAGAAGATCCTTGTAAATTGCCTCTTTTATAACTTAGGTCTTGGCTATTTATAAAATATCTGAAGTTAAAACCTGAGCTAACATAATAAACACTTTCATTGGAGAAGGAAATGACAACCCACTCCAGTGTTCTTGCCTGGAGAATCCCAGGGACGAAGGAGCCTCATGGGCTGCCGTCTATGGGGTCGCACAGAGTCGGACACAAATGCAGTGACTTAGCAGCTGGTGTAATCAACCATGATGCTAGAAACAATAGTTTTTAAATAAGTTTTTAAAATAAAGATTGGCATCTGATGTTGGAAGACTACATGTCCAATGATATGTCTTCCCAGGATCTTTGCATCACCCTTGCTGTAGAGTGTAAACTCCCTCGGCTGTTCCTTGGGCTTTTGGTGGTAGTTCAACCAGAATTCATTCTCCCTTGGTTCTCTTCCTAATAGCACCTAACACGAGGTCTGTGACCTCTCTTTATGTCATCTGAGTGGGATTGACTCATCCTTGGGCTTCGCAGGTGGTTCAATGGTAAAGAACCTGCCTGCCAGTGCAGGAGACATTTGAGACACTAGTTCAGTCCCTAAGTTGGGAAGATCCCCTGAAGGAGGAAATGGCAACCCACTCCAGCATTCGTGCCTGGGAAATCCCATTGACAGAGGAGTCTTCTTGTCTACAGTCCATGTGGTCACAAAGAGTAGGACACGACTGAGAAGCTAAGGATGGACCCGTGACCTATCCCCAGAGGATCTGAATCAAAATAAACCCTTAACACAAGGACTGGTTCAGGGGAGGTCCAAACAAAGTGAAACTTGAGACTCCTTTTCCATAACAAGAGAAGCCATCTTTCTGGAACCCTACCCACCCCCACCCCTGCATGAAGAAAAAGTACCATGTTCTCTGGCACTCTGTGATCATGAGAAAAAGATCATCTTCAGTATGGTGACACACATAGGTGAAAACAATCTCAAAGAAACCAAGCTGGATCCAGCTCTCCTGGAGCTGGTTCATACCAGCTAGCTCATGAGAGCCAGTTGCTAAATTTTCAGGGATTTTGTTAGCTGGTTAACATTATGTTTGTAGCTTAAAACATAAACTGGCCACAGTGGAAGTATTCACATTGTGGAGCTCTGCAAACACTAAAAATCAGGGCTACTGATTCTTTTTCTCCTTCCCTTTTCTCTCCTTTTTCTTCTTCTTCCTCCTCCTCCTCACTTCCATCCAGTGATTAAGCATTTACTAGCTTTCCATAGGCTGTATCTCCAACTGAATCATGCCTGAAAGCTTGGCTTACTTTGGTGCTTCTCAGATCAGAAGTCTAGAGTCTCTCTTTATTGGTAAGTCAGTTTGACCCAGATGGTTTTTGGTTATTGCTCACCAAAGTCATATCCACCTGACCTGCAAAGTTCTCCATGATCACAAGAGCTAACATTTAGAGTGTGCTAAGGACCAAGAAGTGTGCTAAGCACAAATTTACTTTAGCTCAAATTAAACATCCATTCCTACAAAATAAAATGATACTTTTATTACTTCTGATTCAAATGTGAAGAAACTAAGCCTTAAGTTATAAGCACCACTTGTCGAAGTTTCAAAGAAACCTACTTGGAGTTTTCCAAATGCACCAAGCATTTTCACACCTTAGTGCCTCCCCTATGCTGTTTATTCTCTTAATAGACCATGTCCACCTGGTTAATGCCTATCATCCTTCAAGTTTCTGAGTCAGTGCCTCAGAGAGGTCTTCTTTATCCTCTTAGTCTGAGTTACATGACACCCTACCTCACCTTGAGCCTATCTTGCTGGCAATGTTTTTAATAATGCCAAGTACTTAATTGATTTCCTTCTTGGTTCCCCTACTAGACTCTAAGATGAACAGAGTCTTAGAAATCTTTTCATTTTACTGTCTATATCTTCATGCCTGCTAACATGGCTCTCCACAAGGTATCTGGTTAACTAATGCTGGCTGAATGACTTGAGGGAATGAAACAATGAATCCATGTCATGTGTTTTGCTGCACTGAAATTCACGGAAAGAAGAAATCTTCTGTCATACCCTGAATACATACTCTTATGATAAATATGAGAATCATGAGAAAGCTATCAAAACTCTTTGTCTTTTTCATTTTCCTCATGTTCAGTATCACCATGTTTCATCATCAGGCATTGTCTGTCTAGGTATTGGGCAGGTAGAAGAATGTGTTGAGAAGATTAGAAAGATCATTGGCTTTTGTATTAAATAGACTGGACATCAATTCTACCCCCATCATTTACTACCTGGGTCATCTTAGGCAACTTGTATGCTTCCTCATATGTAAAATAGGACCGATGTCCAACATTTAAGGTTCCTGTATGAAAGTAAATAGTTGTTAAATGGCCAAATGCATGGTAATAGACACTTAAGAAATAGAAACTCTATCTTATTGTCCCATGACTTTAGTAAGGTAATGCATATATTTCCTCCCTGCCCCTGAGACTATCACCTAAGATTTGGTGTCTGAGCTCTGTTTACTTAGTTTGGATATTGCAAACTAACTACTGCATCCTATCTTTTTGTTGTTCACTCACTAAGTAGTGTCTGACTATTTGCAATAAATGGACTGCAGCACACCAGGATTCCCTGTCCTTCACTATCTCCCAAGAGTTTATTCAAACTCATGTTCTTTGAGTGGTGATACTCTCTAACCGTCTCATCCTCTGCTGCCACCTTCTGCTCCTGCCCTTGATCTTTCCCAGCATCAGAGTCTTTTCCAAAGAGCTGGCTCTTCTCATCAGATGGTCAAAATATTGGAGCTTCAGCATTAATCCTTTTGATGAATATTCAGGGTTGGTTTCCTTTAGTTTTGACTGGTTTGATCTCATTGCTGTGCAAGGGACTCTCAAGAGTCTTCTCCAGCATCACATTTCGAAAGCACCAGTTCTTCAGCATTCAACCTTCTTTATGGTCCAACTCTCACATCCATACATGACCTGGAAAAACCATAGCTTTGACTACAAGGATCTTTATTGGTAAAATAATGTCTCGTTTTTAATATGCTGGGTCTTGGTTTGTTATTACTTTCCTTCCAAGGAGCAAGCGTCTTTGAATTTCATGGCTGCAGTCACCATCCACAATAATTTTGGAGCCCAAGAAAATAAAATCTGTCACTGTTTCCACTTTTCCTATGAATACTAATTATAATCATAAATAACAATAGCCACAAATATTACTATATCCCAAGGGGCACTAGAGTCTTTTAAAGCTGAAAGTCTATTACTTATAGGTTTGTAACAAGTTTCTTATTTTAGGGTAAGGCTATGATTTATCTCTAAATCCATTTCTTCTTCTTTTTTTTCTTTTCATTAGATCCTGTGTGTGGGTGCATTTCACTGCTCCCTGTTCACAAGAGATTAGAATGTGAGACCAGACCATGACATGAGTGAGGTATACTTTGTTGTGTTTTTGTATTTCATTTTGGAAAAAACACTTTGACAATGTTTTTAAAAATGCTAGGCATGTCTTAGTAACTGTTGTCCTACATGTGTTGTTATTTAAGACTGAATATACAAGGCTTTGGAAAATATCCCCTTGACTCCAGGGCATGTCACAACTGAGACATCAGGCCAGACCTTACATGTTAGGTGGTCATTTTGGCCTGAACAAAGGGTTAATTGCTGTCAGTTATCCTGTAAGGAGGAAGTTCTAGGTCTGGATACGATCTGGCCTTGGACTGGTGAGGAATACATTTTTATTTTATGGGTCCCCAGGTGGGAAAGTGAAGGTGGTCCCGGACTCTAGGCATGGGAATGTTTGGAGCATTTCCAGAGGGGAGAATTAGTGAGCCCTTGTACAAGAAGACAAGTTGAGGGATAGAATGGGTGTTGACCTAAGAAGCAGAGCTAAGGAAGATTTGGGGCATGTGAGATGCTAGCAGTTGTGTCATTTCCTATAAACCTAAACCTCAATTAATCTGGGAGTAAATCACATCATTTCTAATTGTTTCCCAATTGTAATGCAGGAAGTTGGGTTAAGCAGTAAGCTCATGATAAAACCAAGGGGATGGCGGTGGGGACCTATAGTCAAAAATAGTTGCCCAGGAAATTCCTCTGAAGTCCCGTGGTTAGGATTCCACGCTTCCACTGCAGGGGACATGGGTTCGATCCTGGTCAGAGAACTAAGATCCAGCATACCAAGTGGTGTGATCAAAAAAAAAAAAAAAAATATAGCTGCCCAGAAGAGGACTGCTGTTGCGGGACTGTCAGAGCACAGGAGCAGAGGTGAGGAAGCTGACAGATTCACTCTGGAGTACGTGCGAGACAAGAAGCTGAGAAACACCCAGAAAACTTTGAGGAGGTTATCTGCCAGGAGTTAGTTCAGATCCTAACAGTCTGGACATGAAAAGAAAATGCAGCATCATGTTGTAGCCACAGGCGGGTGAGGCTGATATCTTATGAGTCATACATAAATTTTTATTTAATTTCTACAACAATCAGGTTACAAGCATTATTATTTCTATCAATATCTTACAGCTAGATAGCTATAATACTGATAATTAAATTCAAATTTTAGCTATTTATGAACTGGCCACACTGAGATTTTCACTGTATCCATCTGCCCCAGAAAATGGTGCTCTCTCTGTAAGATCATCATGCCTCTTGAAGGAGTGAAACAGAAGTGAAGTGTGATTCACTGGTTAATTTCCTGTGGCATTTCCACAAAGCAAACCCATGAGAGTATTGTTTTCCATTTGTTTCAGCCATTCTTTTGGTATAAATTATCTCTCATTATTATCTATCTGAATGCTTTGATGGAGGAGTGGGATGTAGAGGAAGTTTGTATTTTCATAAGAACCAGTAATGTTTCACTTCTTCAGTAAGACTTAATTCTCTGGTTGATGGCCTGAAATTGATTTTCCACCAGCTGTTGACCAGTGTGATAGCAAACCTACTTAGTGTAATAGGTACTCTCTCCTTGAGCTGTTGAAAAAGAATATTGTACAGTTTGTACTTGATCTAGCCCCAATTCTGCCACAAAGAGCTTTATGAGTGCAAGTATGTCACTCATGATTCCTTATTCTAAAACCAGGATTTGTGCTTCTGAATCCCTTTCTGCTCTAAAATTCAATGTATAATTTAACTTTCTGGGTTCCTATGTATGCATTTCAGAATTCCAGAATGTTTATACATCGACAGAAAAGAAAGGCAGCGTTGATATTTAGCAGATACACACTGGTATTACTGTAGCAGTTGTATATTTAAGTACTTCTCATGCTAGTTGGCACATGGCTTCTGTTCTGAGGTTCCCTGAGTGGCTCACATTACCCCAGCTGTACATATTATCCCCTTATGCAGTCCTACAGTCACTGAGTCAAGGTATTTCATGGAAGTTTATTTTTTGAAAGGTTTAGAAATACTTTTGCATGTATAAAGTAACACTAACTCTGAATAGAGTATGTGGACATACATTTAAAAAAGACAGCTAAGATAGAGGAAAGCAATGGCTCTCACTAAACACCAATAAGAATGACATGAAAATTTAACACCATATTAGACGTGCGTAGTCTACTGTGTAATTTTGTCTTTTCTTTCTTTTTTCCAAACTCCTTTTTCTTTCTTCTTTTTACATCATCCAAAAGTTAAAGAAATTAATATTTTCAGACTTTTTCTGAATCTTTTTGCTAGACTTGTCAACAGCACAGAGTTTTGAATAGGAAGATACCTTTCATTTAAAAAATTAGACTTTCAGTACTTTGAGACTGAAAACACAGAGATGAAAACATTTCTTGTGCTATTAAATGACCTCAAGTGCTTCTTTTATTCATTTCTTTATTCAAAAAATGAACAGAATGGTCTGTGGTGTTTTGGATGGTAAAAAGAATGAGACACTCACAATGCAAGGTCTTTTACTGACCTGTAGTCACTGTTCCTTGCAAAAGGTAATCTAATAATCTTCTATTCTATTTAAGGACTATAGGAGCTGCACATTTCTAGACATTTTAAATGATTTGCTCAATGACCCTTTATGCCCTTCTGATCCAAGCATTGTTATTACTCTTGCTTGATGGGAATTTAGGTGGACTGAAGTTGAGTGAGATCTTGCATGCTAATATATGCCCTGCTGATGTGTGGTTTTCTTTTAGTTATAAGTTGGCCAATACATTGTCCAAGAAAGTCCCCCCAAAATACAAGTGAATGGCTCTGAGTTATTTTTTATTTGATTGATGTGAGTAACTTTCAGAAAGCTCTCCGAAGTTCTTTGAGGATCTATTGCTGTTCTTGACAGAGTTTTGTAGTTGATTGCTTTGAAGCCTACTTATCTTCCTTAGCTGATTGAAGATGTTGCTGATGTGCTTTTTTAATTAGTTTGTGAAGTGGGTGGAGCTGGAGCAAAGTCAATTTCATCTCGCTAAAATCCAATCAATGCTAGTTGACTGAATGACTTTAGTTTATTTAGCTGATTGACCCTGGACTTCAGAAGTTGTTTTCTCTTATTTTCAATTTTGATGATTAAAAAAATGATTTAATTACAGAAGTCACCTTTATGTTGCTAATATGTTGGCATGAAATTTACTCTATTTTTCCACCTTATGTATAACACGTAAGGCACAGGAAGATCCTCTGCTAAATTCAATATTTGCTGTTCAAAACTACAAATGAGACAACACATCTTTCTCATTTGGCTTTTAATTTCCCTTACTGTGCAGACAAGTATTTATAGAAAGAAAAGATTTCCCAAACCTTTGCAAAAATATTTACAGTGCACTAACTTTTGTTGCAATTTTCATTAAGGTTCACTGGTTAAACTTTTCTTACTGAAATAATGAATAGAAAAATGGTGGTTCCCATTTATTTGGAGAAGAATTATTGTGACTGCCTGCCTGGGCATCAGGCTGAAATGCTTACAAAACCATTTCACCTCTCAAACAACAACCAACCAAATTTTATTTCTGTCAAAATAATAGAAACAAATGGTTCCAAAGCAGAAATGCTGCTAGTAAACATTTTCATCAGAATCAAGCACTGTGACTATTAAAATTCACCCAAATTAAATGTTTATTTCTGAAACAAATGCCTTCTTTGTAACATATTTGCCAGCGAAGACCCGACTAACCCTGTAGGGAGAGTTCGCTTATGTGGAAGACCTATGATTCATGAAAGCTTAATCAGAGAAAACTCTAGTAAACGTTTCTTTCAAAGGAAATGGTAAGCCTGAATTTTTAAGGTGATAGTGAAAACTCATTCAAAAGTTTTATCTTAAAAATGCCATTTTCAAGAAATATTCTACAAGCTGGCTTGTGAAGAATGTGGACAGGTCACTGTTAATTAAATGTACAAAGAGATCCAAGTTGAGTCCCAAACTGGATTCAGGTCCTTGTTTCATTTTGATTGGTTTGGTCCTGGGGTGTCTGAATGAAACAGAGGAAGAGGGGAAAAAATGGAATGGATGGATTGGTGTCTATCTCCCTGGCTCAGCTTCAAGGACTGATTTTGAGATCACAGCAGATGGTGAAAGCTGGACCTTAACTCATAATCTGCTTATAAGTTATCTTAAAATGCCAAGCACATTTCAGACTTCTATGTATGCTTTATAAACTAATATCTCAATGGTAGAAATAAGTTACATGGTTGAATTTAAGAGCAAAATGTATGGCAGTCCATTCACCCACCATGAGGTCAAAGCAAACCACGTGTTTAAGACCATGTCAATGGATGTGGACAGATTCTCCTGTCATGAGGGAGTGGGGTAAGTGAATAAATGTTTCCTGAACAATATTATAATGTACCATAAGTGGTAAAGCCAGAAAGTAAGGATATGTGTTCATGAAATAGTCATGAGTGTTGATCCAAACAGTGCCATGATCCATTGTACAGCTTTGGCATTCAGGGTTTAGAGTTGCCACCAGTGGAGAATTGAGGAACATGGTGGAACAGTATTTCTCCAGGGGGCTCTTGGCTATAGTCAGTGGCCAGGTGCCTTGCTAAGACATTAAAGCAGTGAAGCAAGGAGTGTGTTTGTTGCTGAGTTCATACCGGATGCTACTACCCCTGGAGAACCTAAGAAATACCTGGGAGAGTGACTTTCAATGGGGCTCAACTTCCAAACAAGCAGGAGAACTATACAGATTAATTTGTATTTATTTCCTTTGAAGATCATTGTTTCATAAATGAAGTAGGAGATTCACTCCACTTGCTAGATAATTACAAAATAAAGCCCCAATGAGTCTTATATCCATATTGTGAAGATAAAAGGACATATTCTGCCCATGACCACATTTATGTATAGGATGGCCTATACAACTTGTTTTTAGACAATGAAATGGGTATGTCCAGTGGTGTTTTTAGGAAACAATTAAAAAAAAACAAGGAAGTAATTTGAAGGTAAACCATGTGGTTTTCCCATTTAACCTTAAAAGATAAAAAAAACCTCTATTTGTGGAAGTAGTTCATAGTCCTGCCTGCTCACCTGTCTGCCATTGATTTCCTACTAAAACACACATTTGGGCATTGTTACATCATGATGACTACAAGAATGAGCATGGGGGTTGTGGGCAGCAGATGGCTAATTTCTTACCAAGCCTATTTCCTCTTCTTCTTGAATATACAGTTATATTACATTTTACAAGTTCCTTGAGGGTAGCTGTGGCCATTTGACCGAGTTCTGGGCTTCCCGAGTGGTGCCATGGTAAAGAAGCTACTTGCCAGTGCAGGATATGTAAGAGATGGCTGTTCGATCCCTAGGTAGGGAAGAGTCCCCTGGAGAAGGGCATGGCAACCCACTCACTCCAGTATTGCCTGGAGAGTCCCATGGATAGGGGAGCCTGGCGGGCTGCAGTCCCTAGGGACACAACAAGTTGGACACAGCACGCACGGCTGAGTTCTAGCCAATGGAATGTGAACAGAAATGATAATATGTCACTCCTAACACTGACCCTTAAAAACACTCCCATTCTGATTCTCCATCTTCTTTTCCTTTCCAGGGTTTGATGCAGACACAAATGCCAGTTGTGGAATCCATATACTGAAGATACTAAACCCATCAGATGGAAGGATATTGAGTCTTTGAGCTACCACTTGGTACCCACTCATCAAGACTTTATTTGCGCCTGTGACCATAAGTAATTTATTTGTTTTCCATCACGTCAATTTCCTCACTGTCCACTCTAGAGGAAAATAGAAATGATTACATACAATCATGTTGGAGTGGTTTAATTTCACATATCTTTTTCTTTCATTTACCCATTTAACAGGGGCTGTATTACTTGCTGTTGGGCTCTACACTCAAAATGGTTACAAAGGCAGAGGGGTCCCAGAATGAACTGAAGTTGTGTGAGTGGCTTGTGGGAGAACCGGTGAGGCAGGCTCCTCAGGAATTTTTGCACCGAAGCCCAGAAACCCTGGGAACAGGAATGGAGAGGGTGAGGAGCAGGACACGCTTGACTAGGAAATAAGGGTTTGATCTCTGTCTCCAGCTTAGACTTTGTTGTTTCTTGTCTGGATTTTAGTAACATCATATATCTTGTACAACATACTTCAGCAATATGCATACATTCAATAGCATGATTTCTGTATGTACAGTCTATAAGATAGATTTCTGGTTTTCAGTAATATCTGAAAGATCATTCTTTGTAAGATATAGGGGTCCAGGGAATACTACTTTTCACAGCATTCCTAATATATTTGATACCTGTAGTAGATCACTAATACTTCCTAACTCAATAAAATTGTTTTCAGTAATAATTTATGACTTTCAGATTTTAATTTAGAATTTCATACAATAATCATTCTTGATCTGCCTTCATTCATTAGAAAAACAATTAAAAATATTCAATGTAATGATATTACTAAAATTGCAATTCAGAAAGATTTTGAGTACATAAACTAAAATTTGCATCTACCAGGCAAAATCCACAATTTGTGCTTTATCCTATTTTTAAATTTCAGTTGTCATCTATAATGATAAAATTGAAGTAATTAAAATTCTGTCTGTTTAATCATCTTGTTGTTATTATTTTGAACCTGTCATTTAATACAGGAATATGTAGCAATCAGGGAATTGAAGACACAAGCTACAGTCTTAGTGAGCTGGACTTATTCCAAACACTTCCAAACTCTTCAAATGAAATTACACATTGAATCTGTGTGTTTGGAGATTGACTGTAAAACCAGGAGTTCTCTGAATTAACTTTTGTGTAGCTACCATGTTTATTAAAGGATAAGTAACAGACCTTGCTAGTTTGGAGCTTATATTATTACTATTGCTAATGTTATTGTTTTATTATTATTGTTAAAACTATACAATGACTGCAGCAGTTGTGCAGAACTTAGCTCAACTGAAGATGCTTTTCAAGAAGCAGTAGTTTAGCACTGTTGAAATTGCCAGTGCATAGTGATAGTATCGGAGAAGGCAATGGCACCCCACTCCAGTACCCTTACCTGGAAAATTCCATGGACAGAGGAGCCTGGTAGACTGCAGTCCATGGGGTCGGTAAGAGTCAGACACGACTGAGTGAATTCACTTTCACTTTTCACTTTCATGCATTGGAGAAGAAAATGGCAACCCACTCCCGTGTTCTTGCCTGGAGAATCCCAGGGGTGGGGAAATCTGGGGGGCTTCCATCTATGGGGTTGCACAGAGTCGGACACGACTGAAGTGACTTAGCAGCAGCAGCAGCAGCAGCAGCAGTGATAGTATACAGCAGATTGAGTAGTTCCCTGGTGGTCTAGCGGTAGGAGTCAGGGCTTTCACTGCCAGTGGCCTGGGTTCAACCATGGGTTCAATCCCTGGTCAGGGAACTGAGATCCCAAAAGCTGTGCAGTGTGGCTAAAAAGAAAAAAATTTAAAAAGCAGATTTATTTCTAATTGGTTTTTTTATTTTTAATGTCTGCAGGCAATGCCCCCTTGCATTGTCTTTGCCTAATCTGAATCAATCCCATTTTTCTGCTATTCCTACTGCACTGTGGTCATGGGAAATCCTATAATGAGGCAAAATCCAGACAGCAATGATTCTTTCCTGTTGTTGATAGACTCAGTTTTGTTACTTAGAGTGTTCCCAAGGAACCTGGTGGGTGATGACTGGGGTGGACAAGGGGAAGTGACACCCAGTGGAAGAGGCAGGTGAGTTCACAGAACTCAGCAGGGCCATGTGCCTGCCAGACAGAGCAACACTGCTGGTTACCCAGAAATGCTTTGCTGGTAGAGGGGTGGCTTTGCAGAGAGAGGGCCTTGATCAACCAGTTAGGGCAAGACCCAGTACTTCTGGATCTACCCAAAAATGGGTAAGACAGAAAGAAGGTCTGTTCTCAGAGAACACACAGCCTAAGTAAAGCAAATGTCATATTAGAAAACATCATAATAGAGAGGAATTTAATATAGTGTATGATAAGTAGAATGCTAGGCAAATGTGTATGGAAGGTTCGGGAAAGTTTCCTGAGAGAAATGACACCTGAACTGACTCTTTAGAGTGGGAGTCAGTGACCTGCTGAACTTGTGCTGTTGTGGCTTCAGATGGGGTCTTGGGTTAATAAGATATTTGGAGATGAGGGGGCTCCCAAAGATCCTTTTAAATGAAGGAATATCATAATAAGCGAGATTTATTGAGCATTCACAATGTGCCAAGTAGATTGCCCAGTGATTTATACTCTTCATCTCCTTTTATTCTCAGTGCATTCCCTGGGATATGTGCCATTATCATCCTCATTTTACCAAGGGGGGAAACTGAGGCTTTGTCCAGCTAGGCAGTTTGCCAAAGGTTGTAAACTGCTGAGTGACAAAGACTGGATTTGAATACAATCTGACTTCACAGTCTAGGATTTAATTTTGCAATCAACTCCCAAAAACAAACACAGGAAGGAACCTGGATCACTGTGCACTTGAAGCCCTTGGCTCCCCAGTCCCCATACACTATGTGTAAGACTGACATTGATCTAGTGGGACAGCCCCTGCAAGTTTTCAACTGAGCTAGGGTTGATGAATGTGACCATTTGATGCGTAAGATCCAGGCTTTGTGTTCAAATTTCATCCCTGTTTCCTCTTGACCATATGACCTTGGCTAAGTCATTTTACCCTTACTGAACTCAGCTTCCTCATCCATAACATGGGACTACTAAGACCTAGGTCTCAGAATTGCTCTGAAGGTTAACTGCAAGTAGGAGAACTAGATCTTGGCACATAGTAGGTACTTTCCCATGTTACTCTGACATATGGCAGAATTAACTCAACAGGGCATATCACAACTGGTTTCTGGAGAAAATGAAGCTTGCATTCAATTTCATACTTCCACCGTGACATATTTTGAATCCTAAGTAAAAGACCCCAGGATCACTTTTTATTTTAAACAACAAACACCTGTCATTGCTCAAATTAGAAACACTTGCTGAACCATGCTACAAAATATTTATAAATTCACAAATGTGTTTTAATTGCTGCTAGGTAAAATGAATTCAGCTGTAGTTTTTTCACTTCATGAAAAATGTGCCTTCATTCCTTTTCCCCCAGTCCTAAATAGAGTGGTTAAATATTGGATTTGTGCAGCCAACTGTATGCTACAGTAAGTCGCCTACATACCAACCTTCAAGTTGCGAACTTCCAAAATGCAAGTTTGTGTTCTCATATCTAGTTACGTAAGTTAGCTCATATGTCTGGTGTGCATTGTCACATGTGTGCTTCCACAGGTGGTTATGCTTCTGTATACAGTACAGTTCTTTATAGAGTTCAGTAATACAGTACCTATATTTCAAACCCAGGATATTCAGAAGCAGGTATAAAAGCAGCAGTGATGTTGCTGATACTTTTCAAGGTACTGTACAGTAAAATTAAAATTTTTCTTTATTTTTTGCGTTTTTTTTTTATGTATTGTTTGTGTGAAAAGTATTATAGACCTATTACATACAGTACAATACTATATAGCTGATTGTATTAACTGGGTACCTGAGCTAACTTTGTTGGACTTATGAACAAATTGGACTTACAAAGGCACTCTTTGAACAGAACTCGTTTATATGTAGAGGACTTACTGTATTTGTGATAAAGGAAAGTTTGGGGCTTGGAAGCAAAGGGAGTTGAAAGTGTTGGAGACGGATGGCTTCATGTGAAACGGCCCTTAACATTTCAGACAAAAATGAGGCAAAGGCCGTACATCCCCATTTTACCTTGTAACTTCTACCCACGGTGGGGAATCCATCACCTAATTTGTATAATGTATTTTCCTTTTACTTAAATAACCAGTCTGAAAATATCTATGCCTTTACTCATAATTTTTGTTTTTTTCCTAGAGTCCAGGGGAATAATAATAGCAGTTTTATCTAAAAGAATAAATAATGCATTCTACTTTCACTGGCGATGGCTTTTCAGAAATTGTATCCCTGACCCAATTTGCTCATAGGCTTTTCAACATTAAGATGTTGAGTGTTATTTCCATTTAATTTAACATAATTTCTGGCAGGAGAGTGATAAACTCAGAGCACTCAGGTCAAATTCCACCTACACATGTTTCATTTGGTGTTTGAAAACTTTTGAGTAAATTTTTTTTTTCAATTGGAAGATTTCATTCAAAGCATGTGAAAAAATTGAAATATTTTGCATAAAATCTGGATTTCTCTCTCTCTCAACAAAAATAGAATATTAAGCAAATCAGAGCCATTACACCCTATGGCAGTGGTTCTCAGAGTACAGTGTCTATATCAGCTTAACCCAGAAGTGCAAATTCACAGCCTTTGAAGACCTACTAGGTGAGGAGCTCTGGGGTTCGGCCCAGCAACCTGTCTCTTAATCACCCTCCAGGTTACCCTGGTGCAGAACAAGTGTGAGACCCTCTGCCCTACAGCAGCAGTCCACAGAGTTCCTTGGAAGCAGATATTTTCTTGCTGGTCTTTGCTGTTCCAGTTGGCTGTGGACCCTGTTGTAGAACTGATGAGTGTGCCTGTCTGACCTTCTTAGGAACAGCTTCCCTGGTCCCTGGGGTCAGCCAGCTTCATGGGTGTATATCTGTGCAGTCACAGGCCCCACTCTCAGAGTCCTGAGTTTGCTTTAGTGCTCTGCTGTTCTGTCTTGACATTCTTAATCCTTCTATCTTTGATTCTGTGTTTTTTATATGAATGGGACAATGGAACACGCTTGTGGGCAGAGAAGATACTCTAGTTGGCAGTATGTATGGGCTCAGGTGGTTGGACGCAGAGCGGTGATGGGCAGCTTATGTGCTGTGCAATTGACCTTGGTGCCCAGTGCCCACGTGCATGCCCAGAACAGTCTAGGGTACTGTGGATCCTCAAAGGAGTGATGAGATTAACAGCCTTTTGGCTACATACAATTGAGACAGGAACTCCTGGTGCTCAAACTGTAAATTTTGTCCGTAAATTACTACAGAGCAGTAGTGTATCCATGGACATTGCAACAAAACATATTATGAGTTATTAGAATTCTTCAAAAATATTAGAATCTGTGTGGTTGAAAACTTCTGCACCATTGCAAAACAAAAATTCAGGAACTTAGAAATTAAATTAAAAAATTATCACATTGGATAGAAAAGAGTGCTATTTTCATATAAAGCTTTAAATGAATCATCTGTTAACAGGAAAACAATTTTACGATGAATATTTTGCTGTAAGTAACAATACAGTAGTATAAAGCATAAAATAGGCTTTCGAATTATATACACACCATGAAGCCATTTTTAGTTTCTTATATGACCTCTGGGGCTTCCCAGGTGGCTCAGTGGGTGAAGCATCTACCTGCAATGCAGGAGAAGCAGACAGCCGTGAGTTTGATCCCTGGGTCGGGAAGATCCCCTGGAGGAGGGCTTGGCGACCCACCCCAGTATTCTTGCCTGAAGAATCCCATGGACAGAGGAATCTTGTGGGCTACAGTCTATAGGGTCACAAAGAGTCGGACACAACTGAAGGAACTGAGAATGCCCGCATGCATATGAGCTCTGCAAGTTACATGAAATGTCAGAGCAAACATTAATATGCCATTGTATAAATTTACACTTAAAATTAAATTCAGGCAAATGGCAAGAGGATTCAGGCAAATCCACAGAATGGGTGTATATGAAGAGTTAAATCCTTTTACAAAAATTGTTTCTCAAGAATCATCAATCTAGATATTTTAAAATTTTGTCTTTCAAAATACCTTGTCAAAAATTTATCCCAATTTTGTGAAGCATATAAAGTACTCTTAACAGCTGTAATAATAGTTGTATCAGCATAAAGTCCTTTTCAAAGTCAAAAATTATTTTTAAAATCTGCTATATTTTATTTGCCAAACATGGTTGCTTTCAATTTTATTGATTCAGAATAAAGTTGCTAAAAGTATAAATTTGATCTAATAAATAGGCAAAAAAAAGCCAGAAAAATTTCATGATCCATCAGGATACCATAAAGTATTGGCTTTATTAGTATTACTATTTATTATATAAAAATATGACACCAAAATTTATTTATTTTAAAAATGTTGTATATTTATTTAGATGCTATTTATTTTTGGCTGTGCTGGGTCTTTGTTGCTTTGTGTGGGCTTTCTCTAGTTGCAGTGAACAGGGCTTGCTCTTTGTTGTGGTGCATGGGCTTCACACTGTGGTGACTTTTCCTTTTGTGGAGCGTAGGCTGCAAACGTGCAGGCTCAGGAGTTTCAGCGTGTGTTCTCTAGGGTGTGCAGCTTTCAGCAGTTGTGGCACACCAGCTCAGTAGTCGCAGCACATGGGCTCCAGGGTGGCATCTCGTGGGTTTTAGAGTGTGGGCACAGTAGTTGTTGTACAGGCTTAGTTGTTCTGCAGCATGTGGAATCTTCTCAGACCAGGGAATCAAACCCAAATTCTCTGCATTGGCAGGGGTACCACCAGGGAAGTCCCCCCATTTTTTTATTTTATTTTTTTTTACAATTTACAAGTTTATGTTATTTCTTATGTATTACTGCTATCCCTATTAGATTTCATAGTAATAAAATATTTTTAAAGATAGAAGTTTATATTTTATTTTCTTAAACAGCATTTCCCCCTGCTTTTTGAACAAGAAGTCCTGAATTTTGATTTTTACAGTTTCCATAACTAAGTAGCTATTCTTACCTGGGACATCTGAGGTCACCACCCTTAGGAGTAAACATAATACATACGAATGACAACAAAGTCAGAAGTGAAGTGAAAGTGAAAGTTGCTCAATTTTGTCCGACTCTTCTCGACCCCATGGAATTCTCCAGGCCAGAATACTAGAGTAGGTAGCCTTTCCTTTCTCCAGGGGTCTTCCCAACCCAGGGATTGAACCCAGGTCTCCCTCATTGGAGGCAGATTCTTTACCAGCTGAGCCACAAGGGAAGCCCAACAATACTGGAGTGGGTCGCGTATCACTTCTCTAGCGGATATTCCCAACCCAGGAATGGAACCAGGGTCTCCTCCATTGCAGGTGTTTTCTTTACAAGGTAAGCAATCAGAGAAGCCCAAAGTCAGAAGATCCATTTTGAAAATGCACTATAAGACACTCTGTTAGGTATTCTGAGTTTTCAATATTCCAAACTGAAACAGTGTTGAGATTGTTATAGAGTGAGAAAGACCAAATAAACATGAGGAATAGTAATACAGAACCACTGACTCCATCATGGATGGAGAAAAAATTAAAAAGGAAATTTGGGAGACACTGGGAAATTTGAATGGGACTAGATATTAGATGTCCCTGAATCAATATTTAACTTATTGTGATAATGGTAGTGTGGTTATGTAGGAAAATGTTCTTTTAGGAAAAAATGAAATTTTTAGGGTTAAGAATGCTTCTTAAATGGTTAAACAAGAAGGACGGTGGGAAGGAGGTTGTAGGAACAAGGGAATATGGCTACATGTTAATGGTTGATGAATCTAGTTGAAATGTGTTCTGTGTTGATTGTATTATTTTATTTCTTTGAAGGTTGAATTTTCCAGGTTAAAAAATAATGGAGGAAATAAGCATATGACAAAGTATAAGGGGGCTTTCTGGGAAGTTGGTAATGCTGTTTATTTAATTAGACATGGGTGGTTGTTGCAAGAATGCCTTCACTTACTAATAATCCACCTAGCTATTTATTTATGGTTTGCCTACATTTTTATGTATATGCTATTTTTCAACTAAAATGTTTTAAAATGATACTTTATAACTAAGCAAGCAATACCCAAATGTGATGTATTGTTCTATTGCTGAGTGAACATATGTCAGCGCTTTGGGAGTGTGAGAGTTTTGCCAGTTAATCAGATGATCGCTTTCTTTTGTTTGTTTTGCACATCAGATTCCAAATTTCACATTCAAAATTTAAATCAACAGTTTAGTATGGAAGATGAGCAAAAGGAATATGAGGAAAAGTAACTAGAAACAACTTTCACAAGAGTGGATCCGGGTCTTATGCAGTTCGAAGCTGATGACTCTGAGGAAAACCAAAATTCAGCCCGAAAGTAAATATTGCTTAGAAAGTGTTTCAGTTTAGTTCAGTTCAGTCGCTCAGTTGTGTCCGACTCTTTGCGACCCCATGAATCGCAGCATGCCAGGCCTCCCTGTTCATCACCATCTCCCGGAGTTCACTCAGACTCAAGTCCAACAAGTCCATGATGCCATCCAGCCATCTCATCCTCGGTCGTCCCCTTCTCCTCCTGCCCCCAATCCCTCCCAGCATCAGAGTCTTTTCCAATGAGTCAACTCTTGGAACTTGGCCAAAATACTAGAGTTTCAGCTTTAGCATCATTCCTTCCAAAGAACACCCAGGACTGATCTTCTTTGAAATGGACTGGTTGGATCTCCTTGCAGTCCAAGGGACTCTCAAGAGTCTTCTCCAACACCACAGTTCAAAAGCATCAATTCTTCGGCGCTCAGGCTTCTTCACAGTCCAACTCTCACATCCATACATGACCACAGGAAAAACCATAGTCTTTGCTTTTGAATATACTATCTAGGTTGGTAATAAGTTTTCTTCCAAGGAGTAAGCGTCTTTAATTTCATGGCAGCAATCACCATCTGCAGTGATTTCGGAGCCCAAAAAATAAAGCCTGACACTGTTTCCCCATCTATTTCCCATGAAGTGATGGAACTGGATGCCATGATCTTCGTTTTCTGAATGTTGAGCTTTAAGCCAACTTTTTCGCTCTCCTCTTTCACTTTCCTCGAGAGGCTTTTTAGTTCCTTTTCACTTTCTGCCATAAGGGTGGTGTCATCTGCATATCTGAGGTTATTGATATTTCTCCTGGCAATCTTGATTCCAGCTTGTGTTTCTTCCAGTCCAGCGTTTCTCATGATGTACTCTGCATATAAGTTAAATAAGCAGGGTGACAATATACAACCTTGACATACTCCTTTTCCTGTTTGGAACCAGTCTGTTGTTCCATGTCCAGTTCTAACTGTTGCTTCCTGACCTGCATACAGATTTCTCAAGAGGCAGGTCAGATGGTCTGGTATTCCCATCTCTTTCAGAATTTTCCACAGTTTATTGTGATCCACACAGTCAAAGGCTTTGGTATAGTCAATAAAACAGAAATAAATGTTTTTCTGGAACTCTCTTGCATTTTCCATGATCCAGCAGATGTTGGCAATTTGATCCCTGGTTCCCCTGCCTTTTCTAAAACCAGCTTGAACATCAGGGAGTTCATGGTTCACATATTGCTGAAGCCTGGCTTGGAGAATTTTGAGCATTACTTTACTAGCATGTGAGATGAGTCAATTATGCGGTAGTTTGAGCATTCTTTTGCATTTACTTTCTTTGGAATTGGAATGCAAACTGACCTTTTCCAGTCCTATGGCCACTGCTGAGTTTTCCACATTTGCTGGCATATTGAGTGCAGCACTTTCACAGCATCATCTTTCAGGATTAGGAAGTGAGAAACTTGGCTATCTTTGTCTTCAGAAGAAATCTGCCTCTGGTGTTTGTTTTTCATTAAATTGGGACAAAGGAAAAACTTTGATTATTCCTGTTTTGATTCTTCTTATTTCAATCATTAGTACATTTACTATATTCTTGTTACTTCTCCTGGGCACCTCTAATAAGAGTTCTATTTTTTTTTCTTTTTTCTTGACTAAGGGAGCAAAACTTCTCTGTTTCCTCTAAACAATGACTGGAAGAGAAGCATTCAACAGGGGAGCCTGGCGGGCTGCCGTGTCTGGGATTGCACAGAGTCGGACACGACTGAAGCGACTTAGCAGCAACAGCAGCAGCAAGATGGAAACAAGGATTAGAATAGCATCTCTGACTTTTTCCTGTCTAAAACGACATCAAACAATAAACATCCCACTAGCATCACCAAACTTGGAGCCTAGCATATGTGCCAGGTACCATGTAACAGCTCACAAGTGACCAAATTGGTCTTGATTTAATCCTCCCAATGGCCTTCTGAGATGAGACTTATTACTTCCATTAGGTGACTGCACACATTTTCTCCAAGTTCAACCAGAGGGTAGTGACTGAGTCAGAATTTAATTTGGGATTTTTTTATGCTCCCCAAACCTGTGCTCTAACCATTACACTGTGTGGTCCTAGCCGACTGAAATAACTTATGCCACTCGCTGGGACATACAAGCAATTGCTCTCTTGAGTTCAGGGATCTGATGTCTGCTTTTCATGCTTCTAATGAAAGAGGTGAAACACGGAATAGCTGAATTTTAAAGTAGAGGCTGTCTTGAACAAGAGGGGGAAAAGAATAAGCTCACCGTGGTTACCTGGCTCAAGCTCTTGTTTCTAATGAGATCAGATCTCCCTACTCAGCTCATGTGAGCGCTTCAGAATGCCAAAAGGACAAACAAGAAAATGGTGTTTTTCATGAACAGAAAAATGCATCTGGCTGATGTACTTTGTTTTTTTTTAACCTTCATTTTCATACTTAAATCACTAAATTAATGCAATTTCCTGGTTCCTTTTCCTAATTAAATTATTTTCTCTTATACCCAGCCAACCAAGCTTACCAAGAGAATTTAGGGACATTATCATTTTGGTTTTTTGAAACAAGTCATTTTGCTCCATTTTAGAATAGTTTAATGAAACTCACACTGCAAAGGCAATCAGCTTCTATCTCTCCCCTTGCTCTTCTTTTCTCTTTAAGGAACTGACAAACATAAATAAATAAACCTCAAGATTTTGCTTATAAGTGAACAAAGCCAGGTTAAGATTTTTTTTTTCCTGTAAAAATATCACATGGAAAAGGTATGCACTCTTCCTGCTTTGTATAAGTTCCAAATCAGCATCAATCAGCCTGTCTTGATTTGGTATTAAACCCCAGAAATGTGACTGGCGAAATTTAAATAGATTTCAGGACTAGCTAAAAAGGGACAATTGGTGGTGGATAAAAAACAGTTAATCTTTTGAAGGCAGCATCTGAGAGCATTTGCTAAGATTAGGCGACCCTCACACAGCCAGCAACCTCAGGTCTCGTTAGACCTTTCTTTCTGTCATGAAAGGCCTCTGCCTTCATTTCATGACACTGTCCATGGACCAGTTTTCTGCAATACACAAAACAGATATGTTTTTCTTCTAGGTCTGGCAAACAAGTCTTGTCTTTCATTATAAAGACAAGTTTATTGATGTTGAGACAAGCCGAGTTCCTACTTCCACTTGTGTTTGAATTCCTGAGCTGTGGCTGAACCTCTCTAGAAAGCAGCATGGAATCACTATCAGCTGCTAGTTCAGACCTGATTCTTTGGAGTTCAAGCTTCTTTCTAATATCTCAAGACATAGAACAAATAATAAGTCCATCAGTGTTTGATAAAATGGCTTTTACTTAAGAGTAATGGGTGGAGTAGCTGAAAATATTTTCAGCTATTGTCTGAAATTGAAATGACAGATACTGTTATCAATTTAAACCATCTTCATAGTGTTAGAAATACATTTAGTATTTATTCTCTCTCCTGATTTCTCCTTTTAGAAGGACTCCAACCCCATTATTGTTGGGAGTAGACACAAATCTTTTTGGACTGCCATCCTGAGTCATATTTATGATAGACAGGACTAAAATTTCTTGAGGATAATCTTTACATGTTCCTCTTGGAAGACACCTTAACTAAACCACACTTGGGAAATTGGTCAGGACCCTCCCCTGTACAATGTGCAGCCAAGATGCCTCACAGGCCCTCAAAAGCTCTTTGGAGAGGGGTAAGATCTGTTTGTTTCCCAAGATAAGAATCTCTTCAGCATCAGTCTTACAGTCTTTCCTAATAGGATGCCAAGGTAGAAATGAGAGCTCAACTCATAGAGGGAACATGCCTCACATAATAAAGGCCATACATGACAACCCTACAGCTAACATCATTCTCAGTGGTGCAAAACTGAAACCATTTACTCTAAGATCAGGAACAAGGCAAGCATGTCCACTCTCACCACTTTTATTCAATGTAGTTTTGGAAGTCCTAGCCATAGCAATCAGAGAAGAAAAAGAGGTAAAGGGAATCCAAATTGGAAAAGAAGAAGTTAAACTGTTCCTGTTTGTAGATCACGTGATAGTATACACAGATGATCTTAATGATGCTACCAGAAAACTACTAGAGCTTATCACTGAGTCTGGTAGAGTTGCAGGTTACAAAATTAATACACAAAAATTAGGGTCCAGCTATTAGGCAGTCATTCATTGCAGCTAATACTAAAAGAACACTGTAAAACTTGGTACTGTCTTTCTTTACCACTATTACATCCATGCAATGACTGTAAATAACATTAACAAATAAAATTTAATACAAAATTTAGTAGAAACCATGGACTTGACATGAGTCTCTAAATTCTCTCTTACCAAATTCAGTCATTTTTCAGCAAATATTTGTTTAGTGTGCCAACGTGAAGAAAACTGCCTTAAAATTTGTCTGAACCTTGCTCTGATGACCAATCTACCTCATCAGAGGCAACAGTGAACAGTGATTGATGCTAAACACTGAATACAAGAAGCAGATGTTAGAAGCAGAGATGACTGAGGCTTACAAATAAACAGTGACTAATTAACCCTACGTGATTTAGACTAGGCCACCTGGCTATTGTAGAGATTATGAAATGGAGGCAGAGGGGAAGTAAAAGGATGAACTCAAGAACCTCAAAGAGCAAAGTGTGAGATGTCATTTAGGGATCCCTCTCTGGTTGACAAACTACACTTGGAAATTACACAGGGACACCAAGAGCACAAGGAGAAACATGGCGCCATGAAACTGTGCTTCTGTCTTGCCTTGTTTGTTAAACATGCATATAATTGCATGGTGATTGGTGACAGCAAAAATAAATTTATCTTTGGAGTCTTAGGCTACTGCTGATGAAAGGAGCTTGGAGGATTACCTGGCATCGTTGTCTCACTTCAACATTTATAGAAGTAGCAACTGGGATTCAAGATGTCCTCTGTATAAGATCATGTCTCAGATGAGTAGCAGACTTTGTTAGAACCCGTATTTCTCTCATTCTTCTTTTAGAATCTGATCATCCAGATATAACCAAAACTTGGCACAAATGAAAATGGTAAATGTCCATATGCAAAGCCTCAGACAAAGCCTGTAAATATTTATGAAATTACACTTACTCTGGCTTTTCCCAGGGTTACATTTGATAATCTTTTTGATGGATTATATGCAGATGTGTGATTATATAGATAAATGGGAAAAGGAAAAGGGAAAAATGCACAGAATGGGTATAGTTTTTTGTAACTCTTCTGAAATGTCAAACTCAGATTCTGACAATAGAAGCAGAATAAGAAATGCTAAGATTTTCCAAAAAGGAGCTTTTTTTAAAAAAATTTTTCCATAGCCATAACATTGAAAATGATATAACTTATCCTGTAGAAGCTTTTAAAAGTGTAGTCAATTAAAAACATACTCCCTACTAAGTAGGAAAACTAGATATCATTACCAGTGGGGGTTGGTCAGGTCAATCTGGTACTGGTTAGGTTATCTCGTATGGAAGCCCTGCACGTGATATCCTTTTCAGATGGAGAGACGAACTGCAGATGGATATAATGTATTCCTTACCATAGTACCTCACTCACTCATCTTAGACTATTATATACATGCATATGTGTGTGTGTGTATATATATATATATATATATATATATATATATAAAGTAGCTAAGTCTGCCATCCTTACCTCCAAACTGATGAGATTAGTTTTCATTCAGATTTTTTTTTTTTAAAGATCATGCCAACACACTTCTTATCAGATGCATTAATTTGGGTCTCTTTGTTTCTAATCAGTTATATGGGCAGATTCATTCAGAAAATGTAGAATGATTGAGTTACAGATTGATGAAATGACCAAATGGGTAAAGTGGTACTGCCAAGAAGTGCTTAGAAAGTGGTATCAACCTTATCTGACTTCCTGGTAGTTATTTAGTAAATGTTAGTCAAAAGCATACAATTAAACAGAGTCTAGAGAAGATAAGGTGATTCAAGTATTTATCCCCTTCTGTATTGCCTCTAGCTACTTAGATAGAGATAGAAAATAAGAGTGAATAAAAAACTGACAATGGGAGCCAATCAGAAGAATTTCTGATGAAAATTTCCCTCTGAACTCTAAATAAAGGCAAGGTTGATTGTGTACCATCAAACTCATCACCCAGAGAGTTTTATACACATACAATAAAGTGCTTCATCTTAAGATACCATGAAAATTGGGTCTCCACAAGCCAAGAGTTTTATAGCCATTTAAGATTTCAACAGCTAGTTGGTTAGTGTTTTTCTTTTTCACAAACCTTTTCTCTCTAACTGCTCGTCTTTACTTGTTCTAGTGAGGAAGAAAAGGAGCAGAAAAAAAAAAAAGTTACATCAAATAAAATCAATTCAGTTCAGTTCAGTTGCTCAGTCGTGTCCGACTCTTTGTGACCCCATGAATCACAGCATGCCAGGCCTCCCTGTCCATCACCAACTCCCGGAGTTCACTCAAACTCACATCCATAGAGTCGGTGATGCCATCCAGCCATCTCATCCTCTGTCGTCCCCTTCTCTTCCTGCCCCCAATCCCTCTCAGCATCAGAGTCTTTTCCAACGTGTTGACTCTTCTCATGAGGTGGCCAAAGTATTGGAGTTTCAGCTTTAGCATCAGATCTTCCAAAGAACACCGAGGACTGATCTCCTTTAGGATGGACTGGTTGGATCTCCTTGCAGTCCAAGGGACTCTCAAGAGTCTTCTCCAACACCACAGTTCAAAAGAATCAATTCTTCAGCACTCAGCTTTCTTCACAGTCCAACTCTCACATCCATACATGACCACAGGAAAAACCATAGCCTTGACTAGACGAAACTTTGTTGGCAAAACAATGTCTCTGCTTTTGAATATGCCATCTAGGTTGGTCATAACTTTCCTTCCAAGGAGTAAGTGTCTTTTAATTTCATGGCTGCAATCACCATCTGCAGTGATTTTGGAGCCCAGAAAAATAAAGTCAGCCACTGTTTCTACTGTTTCCCCATCTATTTCCCAGGAAGTGATGGGACCGGATGCCATGATCTTAGTTTTCTGAATGTTGAACTTTAAGCCAACTTTTCCACTCTCGTCTTTCACTTTCATCAAGAGGCTTTTTAGCTCCTCTTCACTTTCTGCCATAAGGGTGGTGTCATCTGCATATCTGAAATTATTAATATTTCTCCCAGAAATCTTGATTCCAGCTTGTGCTTCTTGCAGCCCAGCATTTCTCATGATGTACTCTGCATAGAAGTTAAATAAGCAGGGTGACAATATATAGTCTTGAGGTACGTCTTTTCCTATTTGGAACCAGTCTGTTGTTCCATGTCCAGTTCTACTTGTTGCTTCCTGACCTGCATACAGATTTCTCAAGAGACAGGTCAGGTGGTCTGGGATTCCCATCTCTTGAAGTATTTTCCACAGTTTATTGTGATCCACACTGTCAAAGGCTTTGGCATAGTCAATAAAGCAGAAACAGATATTTTTCTGGAACTCTCTTGCCTTTTCCATGATCCAGTGGATGTTTGCAATTTGATCTCTGATTCCTCGGCCTTTTCTAAAACCAGCTTGAACATCAGGAAGTTCACGGTTCACGTATTGCTGAAGCCTGGCTTAGAGAATTTTGAGCATTACCTTACTAGGGTGTGAGATGAGTGCAATTGTGCAGTAGTTTGACCATTCTTTGGCATTGCCTTTCTTTGGCATTGGAATGAAAACTGATCTTTTCCAGTCCTGTGGCCACTGATGAAAATTTGCTGGCATATTGAGTGCAGCACTTTCACAGCATCATCTTTCAGGATGGGCTTTCTAAGGCCCACTTGACTTCACATTCCAGGATGTCTGGCTCTAGGTGAATGATCATACCATCATGATTATCTTGGTCATGAAAATCTTTTTTGTACAGTTCTTTTGGGCTTCCCTGGTGGCTCATACGGTAAAGCATCTGCCAGCAATGAGGGAGACCCGGGTTCAATTCCTGGGTCGGGAAGAACCCCTGGAGAAGGAAATGGCAATCCATTCCAGCACTCTTGCCTGGAAAATCCCACGGACGGAGGAGCCTGATAGGCTACAGTCTATGGGGTCGCAAAGAGTCGGACATGACTGAGCAACTTCACTTTCACTTTCTGTGTATTATTACCACCTCTTCTTAATATCTTCTGCTTCTGTTAGGTCCATATCATTTCTGTCCTTTATAGAGCCCATCTTTGGATGAAATGTTCCCTTGGTATCTCTAATTTTCTTGAAGAGATCTCTAGTCTTTCCCATTCTGTTGTTTTCCTCTATTTCTTTGCATTGATCACCGAGGAAGACTTTCTTATCTCTTGCTATTCTTTGGAACTCTGCATTCAGATGCTTATATCTTTCCTTTTCTCCTCTGCTTTTTGCTTTTCTTCTTTTCACAGCTATTTGTAAGGCCTCCCCAGACACCCATTTTGCTTTTTGCATTTCTTTTTCTTGGGGATGATCTTGATCCCTGTCTCCTGTACAATGTCGTGATCCTCCATCCATAGTTCATCAGGCAGTTCCTCTATCAGATCTAGTCCCTTAAATCTATTTCTCAGTTTCACTGTATAATCATAAGGGATTTGATTTAGGTCATACCTGAATGGTCTAGTGGTTTTCCCTACTTTCTTCAGTTTAAGTCTTAATTTGGTAATAAGGAGTTCATGATCTGAGTCACAGTCAGCTCCCAGTCTTGTTTTTGCTGACTGTATAGAGCTTCTCCATCTTTGGCTGCAAAGAATATCATCAATCTGATTTCGGTGTTGACCATCTGGTGATGTCCATGTGTAGAGTCTTCTCTTGTGTTATTGGAAGAGGGTTTTTGCTATGACCTGTGTGTTCTCTTGGCAAAACTCTATTAGCCTTTGCCCTGCTTCATTCTGTATTCCAAGGCCAAATTTGTCTGTTACCCCAGGTGTTTCTTGACTTCCTACTTTTGCATTCCAGTCCCCTATAATGAAAAGGACATCTTTTTTGGGTGTTAGTTCTAAAAGGTCTTGGAGAACTGCATAGAACCATTCAACTTCAGCTTCTTTATCATTACTGGTTGGAGCATAGACTTGGATTACTGTGATATTGAATGATTTGCCTTGGAAATGAATCTCATTCTGTCATTTTTGAGATTGCATCCAAGTACTGCATTTTGGACTCTTTGGTTGACCATGATGGCTACTCCATTTCTTCTAAGGGATTCCTGCCCACAGTAGTAGATATAATAGTCATCTAAGTTAAATTCACCCATTCCAGTCCATTTTAGTTCACTGATTCCTATAATGTCAACGTTCACTCTTGCCATCTCCTGTTTGACTACTTCCAATTTGCCTTGATTCATGGAACTAACATTCCAGGTTCCTATGCAAGAACTGGAGTGGATTGCCATTTCCTTCTCCAGGGGATCGTCCCAACTCAGGGATCAAACCCAGTTCTCCTGCACTGCAGACAGATGCTTTATTGTCTTAGCCACCAGGGAAGCCTCAAATAAAATGGTGAGATCCAATTCAATTTAGGAAGTACACTCTAAGTAATTACTACCTATAAGGCCTGTGCTAAATCCTTGAATTTTGAGTCTAGCCATTTTTACAGACTTTATGTTGTTCTTAGCTCCCGACCTTGGGAATGTTCAGATTCTAGCAGCACCTTCTCTTCCACTATGTCAAGAATAAGTAGTCTTAAGAAGGGTCCTTAGTCTATTTTAAGGGTTTTTTTTGGGGGGCGGGGGTAGTGCTATTGTAATATATTTAGTGAAGAGTGGTTTAGGAGCTCTGCTGACACGTGTCACATTGAACTTGAATTTCCTGTATAATGGAAAATTAAGTGCAAAATTAAAAATTTACACTGAAATTATTCTTGATAAAAATTTGTCAAGCCTCTGCTCTTCACCATCTAAATGTTATCCATATGTACGTTGTCCTCATGAGATACTTGTTCCAAACATTGTGCAGGAGAGAAAGTTTAGTAATCATGGAACCAGGGGCTTCCCAGGTGGCTCAATGGTAAAGAATCTGCCTGCCAATGCACGAGATACAACAGACTTGGGTTCAATCCTTTGGTCGGAAAGATTCCAATAGATGAAAATGGCAACCCACTCCAGTATTCTTGCCTGGAAAATTCCATGGACAGAGGAACCTGGTGGGTACCATCCGCAGAGCTGCAAAGAGTCAGATGTGACTGAAGTGATTTGGCACACTTGTGATTGGCCAGACAAGAGACAAAGGAGAATCTGAATCACAATTTTAGGTCCAGATTATTTCAAAAGTCTCTCAATAAATTTCCCCTCTTTCCTCTTACCTTTTCTGAGTTATCCTAAGCTTTCAAGTTATCCCTCTTTAAAACTATTTTCTTCAAGTTATATATTTATTACTTACAATCTTGAAAACTTCCAATGAGTAAAATACAAACACTTTTCTTACAACACCCCATGGGTATTTTCATAACATTGATTTTCCCATCCTCACCTTCATACTTCTGCAAAGCTCTTCTCTTTCCCATTACTCTATGTCCATTATTAGGCTCCCTCAAAAGAATGAATGTTGAAGGAAGTGGATCCAAACCCAGATTTTTGTCATTTTCTGGTCACTCAGCATCATATCTCTCTTCACTCTTCTCTCCACCAACTCTGTCTTGGCAGTTTTCAGGATGAATCCTTGCACTTAAGTCTCCAATTACACCCTCTCATTATTACCATTGTTAATTACTCCACATACTCTTTACCCAAATATTAGATATGCAGAGGCAAGTTTGTCCTTCTGGTGTTTAGCTGCTTGCATAACCCTATTATTATACGGATTGTCAACATACAGGGAGATGCATTGTATTTGTTAGAAATCTGCGTTAGATGTCAAGCCTTGATTTAATTTGTAGGTGCCTTACCTTTCTGGAACAATGCTGTTCTGCTCTTAAAATACACGACACACACACCTGAATCAACATGGCTGATTCCTGGCAAATAGGAGTGTTGCTCCAAAGTGGGTGATTCACCCTCTGTTAACTTACTAGCACGACCTAATCAAATGAGTTTGTTCCTTGTAAAATAAGGATCACTTCTACAATCAGAGTGGAGCACCAAGAATAGGGAAAAAAAGAAAAAATGTTGAAGGATTGAGTGCGATCTTCCTTAGGGCAAAGATTCTGTAGAATTCAAAACAAAATAGGAAGTTAGAAGATGCGGTTTTTAGTGAGGGTAAAAAATAGAAGCCTAGAAAGAGAAAATCAAATTTTTTGAAAGAAAGATAATGAGCCACTGCTGCTGCTGCCGCCGCCGCTGCTAAGTCGCTTCAGTCGTGTCTGACTCTGTGCGACACCATAGATGGCAGCCCAGGCTCTGCCGTCCCTGGGATTCTCCAGGCAAGAACACTGGAGTGGGTTGCCATTTCCTTCTCCAGTGCATGAAAGTGAAAAGCGAAAGTGAAGTCGCTCAGTTGTGTCCGTCTCTTAACGACCCCATGGACTGCAGCCCACCAAGCTCCTCCGTCCATGGGAAAGCTACTACATTCCAATTCTAATGACTGAAAACAATTGTCTACAGTAGCAAATGCTGGTGAGGCTGTGGAGCAACTGGAATGCTCATACATTGCTGTTGGGGATGTGAAATAGTATGACCATTTTAGAAAGAGTTTTTCAGTTGAAGATACACTTCTCATATAATTCAGAATACCATTCTTAGGAATTTACCCAAGTGAAATGAAAACTTAATATTCATATAGAATCCTGTACATGAAAGTTTACAACAGTTCTATGCCTTATCACCAAATATCGAAAAATTCCAACTATCTTGTAGTGCATGAGTAAACAATCTATGATACATCAATGTAATGGGAAACTACTCAGCAATAAAAAGGAATGGACTACTGACACATAGAACAGCTTGGCTGGATCTCAAAGTCACTATACTGGGTGAAATAAGACAGCAGTTTCAGGAGACTATGTACTGCATGATTCTTTATACATGAAAGTCTCAAAAGGTTAAAAGTGTAGTGACAGAGAACAGATCAGAGGTTGCCAGGGAGTAGAGGTGGAAGAAGGGTTGATTTTAAAGAAACAGCATGTGTGAATTTTCGGGTGTGCAAGAGCTGTTTTGTATCCTGATTATTGTCATGTTTTAAATGAAGTGTTTAAATGTCATGTTTTTAAAGGAATCTATGCATGTGTTAAAATTCATAGAACCGTGCATCTGAAAAAGACAATTTTACTGTATATTAATTATAAACTTCATTTTAATAAAGCGGTAGGAAGATGGACAGAAGAGAATATCAAGCATTCTTTCTTTAAAATTTAAGAACAATTTTTACAAAAGAATGTGGTGCCAAGGGGATTTCTTTCTATTGCACAAAGAAGTCAAAGAAATATTGAATTCCTAGCAGAAGCTGCTAGGAATTCATCATTTTATTTTTCAACTTGGAATAAAACTACTTTTCTGATCTACAAAGTGGAGAATTGCAAGAAGAATTTATGTTTATATTATGATAGAAACCACAGAACAGCCACATCTCCCTCCCCATTTGCGTATTCACTGCTTGAAGGAGAGACTTGACTCAAATGTAGACCTATAAAAAAAAATAACCTGAAGAAAGTTGAAAGTTTAAATCAACATATTACCTTTGGAAATGACATTTGCTAATGAAAAACCATTGGCTTCTTTAACAGACAAGTTTCTCTTTCGACCTTTTCCTGGATTTGAGAGTGCTTACCGTGGAAAGAGACCAGAGCAAAGCAAGAGGGTTCCTCTATTTTTTTTTTTTTGGCTTCACTCTTTGGCTTTTGCTGTTTATACCTATTATTCCCAAGAATTTATGGGCTTAATCAGCAGTCAAGAGACACAGCTTTGTTGCTTACTGGGCTTGTTGTGACTTTAAGTAGACTTCTCTGTAGTTCAAATGGTAAAGAGTCTGCCTGCCATGCAGGAGACCAGGGTTCGATTCCTGGGTTGGGAAGTTCCTCTGGAGAAGGGTATGGCAATCCACTTCAGTATTGCCTGGAGAATTCCATGGACAGAGAAGCCTGGTGGGCTACAGTCCACAGGGCTGCAAAGATTTGGATACGACTGAGTGACTAACACACACACATTTAAAATATTCATCAATTTACATAACAAGGTAATTCCTTTATGATTTTTGTACAGCATCATCCTTTTCACTGTGTGCATGGCTGTGATTTTATTATTAGGCTATAAGTTTATCAGATCCTTATTGTAAGTTCTCCACACCAAGAGTTTACCATGGTGTATGTTTCTCCTTTGTGATTTTTTTTTTCTTAACGTGGGGGTGTTTGATTACTAAACTAACTTAATTTGTTGTTCATTTAACAATCAAATGCTTTTGAACAGAACTTGGCATTTCACAGTTCTCATAATGGCTGTACTTCCGTCTTCTGAAATCTATTGTCTTTATGCAAGTCTAAAGTTGTTATAAAACACAACACAGCAAAGCAAAACAAAAGTATCTGTGGCAGAATATGAGGGCCAGAACAGGAGTCAGCAAACTGACTTGTAGGCTGACTGCCTGTTTTTGTAAATAAAGTTTTATTGGAACACAGTCACACCCATCTATTTGTATATTACCGTTGTTTATTTCATGGTCCAGTGGTAGATCTGGGTAGTTGTGAGAGAGACTATATAACACACAAAGCCTCAAATATTTACTTATTGGCTCTTTACAGAAAAAGTATACTGAGTCCCAGACAAGACATTTATCTTAACCAGTTGTTCATTTTTGTTATGACAGATTTTATCTTAATGATTTAAAAAGCTCAAATTACATATAAATGAAATCTCAGTTCACTCATTTTGAAACACCTTGAGAGGACATTAAATGGAATTTGAAATTAAGCATTGGACTGATACTTTGAGATGCTACTTATCAAAGCCTGAATGTGTTAGTGCTAGAGCTGAAATCTACATGCTGTGTTCACAAACCTGAAACATCAAAGGTCCCTGCTATCCCTAGCCCTGCTAAAAAAAAGTGGAAAAAGCATAACAGAAGAATGGGCATTTGAGTAATAACAGTGTGCTACGTAACGCTTAACCTGGAAGACATACATATTTTTTTTCACCCTAAATCGTAGCATATCCTTTTAAAATAATAACCCTTCCATCTAAGAAGCATAAATTGGAGACTATTAATGAAAGGAATTTTGGGCATTTAAAGCTGTCACTCAGGAATTAAAAGTGTTTAGGGTTTCCTTTGTTGAGTGGATTTCTGCCAACAGGAAAAAACAAAAAACAATATGGATGGAACCAGTTTACCCATCCTTGTCTATTTAGGGTAAAGAGTGGATTAAGCCTCAGTTTTCATTGGTTCCAAAACCTCATCTGATTGATGTCAGGAGATACAGTCTGTTTAAGTCTTCCATCCCCCTAAAATATCTTTGGTTTCCCAGATTTGCTTATAAAGTCCACACATCAATCCGGGGCATTGCTGCTCACAAGCTCTAATACCCAGTGCCAATTGCCTGCAGCCCAAACTTTGGATGATGTTGTGAACTTGCCTCATTCAGGCAAGACTTTCCTTCTGTCATCTTGTTGCTGCTGTGGTATCATGACTGGTACCCACCCCTGCTGTTTATAGGAGGATAGCTGCCTATACATCCTCCTCCATAACTATGATGCATCCTCCTCCATAACTTTCCAGGCTTGCTCCAGGACTACCTGCACACCCTACTAGGGACATCCTTTTTCTCTCTTCTGTGACCCTTAGGCCTAATGTTATCTGGCTGATGTATGAACTTGTGGTGAGGTCACCTACAGTACTTTTCTGGTCTTTCTTGTAATCTAGCCTCTGTTAGGTTTATTCTAAGAATCAGGAATGCATGTTTGACTCTCTATTAAGAACAGAATGCAGTCTTGGTTCCCCCCAGGGGAACGCCTTTGCTGTTGTTCAGTTGCCCAATCTTGTCCGACTCTCTAAGACCTTTACATCTTTGTTAATTAGAGGCAAGCAGATTCTTGGGGGAGGGATCCAACCAATTCTGCTCTCATCAAATGCAAGTCTTAAGCTCCAGTGGATTTTTTAGGGTAGGAGCAGTTATTGAGTTCTTTGACCACCATGTCTGAACACCATAGCTTCTCCATTCAAGCATGAGTGAAGTAAAAATACCATTGCACTCTAGGCGGTGGTGGTGGTTTAGTCGCTAAATCATGTCCAGCTCTTGCAATCCTATGGACCATAGCTTGCCCACCTCTTCTGTCCATGGGATTTTGCAGGCCAGAATACTGGAGTGGGTTGCCATTTCCTACTCCAGGGGATCTTCCTGACACAGGGATCAAACCCATATCTTGCATTGCAGATGGTCCTCTGCATTGCAGTCAGATTCTTTACTACTGAGCCACCAGGGAAGCATGTTTGACCCCCATAGATTCTCCATTCAAGCATGAGTGAAATAAAAATGCTGTTGAACTCTAAGTAGTAGAGGCAAAAAATTACATAAGTTCCTTTTTTACTTTACAATTATAAAAATCTAGAGTTAAATTTGGTCTCAGAACCATCTGTACTAGAATCATCTGAGCATTCTAAAAATACTGCTTACTATCATGTTCCCTAACAATCTAGGGTGGGACCTAAGAACTTGTTAGTGAGAAATTATAGCAGTAAACAGCAAGAGTACCCTGTAGATGTATCTATGTATTATTAGCAACTCTTTATACACATGCATGTTTGCTAGAAAACTGCATATAATTAATTCTATAACATATACCTGATTGTTTTCAATCAATCCTTTAATTTACTATAAATCTATGTCCACAGGGGATCAGGGATCAGTTCATGGCTAAATTTGACCATCTTGGAACATTGCTTTTAGCAATATTGCCACCAAAAGGAGTATCTTAAATTGAAAGTTGATACAGGCATATATCAGTTTAGTTCAGTTTAGTTGCTCAGTCATGTCCGCCTCTTTGTGACAGGCTTCCCTGTCCATCACCAACTCCTAGAGCCTACTCAAACTCATGTCCATCACATTGGTGATGCCATCTAACCATCTCACCCTTTGTTGCCCCCTTCTTCTCCTGCCTTCAATCTTTCCCAGAATCAGGGTCTTTTCCAGTGAGTCAGTTCTTCACATCAGGTGGCCAAAGTATTGGAGTTTCACCTTCAGCATTAGTCTTTCCAATGAATATTCAGGACTGATTTCCTTTAGGATTGACTAGTTGGATCTGCTTGCAGTCCAAGCAACTCTTAAGATTCTTCTATCAACAAACATCTAAATGTTTTAAAAACACCCACCTGAAAGAACATTCCTCAGATTTCAATTACTCAATTGGTTTATGTCAAAGATCCCCTGGAGAAGTGAACAGCTACCCACTCTAGTATGCTTGCTTAGAGAATTTCATGACAGATGAGGCTGGCAGGCTACAATCCATGGGGTTGCGAAGAGCTGGACACAATTGAATGACTTTCACTTCAGTTCAGGATAGAGATACTGAGTAGGAGGTTCATAGGCGCACAGAAAATGGGACTAAGAGTAGTAATTTTCCAATAAACCTTTATGTACTTAAAAGTAGTGGGTGTGTGGGGTTGGTCTGAAAGCTGAGATACAGACTGCTACAAACCCCAAGCAATGCTGTTGTCTTTTTCTTTTCTCTGATTATTTTGTGGTCTGATGTTGTATTCTAACCCAAAGGAATTGAGAGTGAAAAAAATAAAAAAGAACGTTGGAAGCAATCTACTTGTCAAAAGGAAAGCACAGATTAAGATACGGCAACCATAAACTCTGAATCAGGGTCCTGGGAAGTTCATCTCCTTCATTGTGATATCACATGTCATATATCATTAAAATCTCTTCGTATATTTGGGGTACCTGGTGTTAAGAAGTTGGAAGAAACAGCCTAAAACTTATCTCACCTCCTGCAGTTTTCACTGGATTGTTGTTTTGGTAGGCAGAGAATTGGACACCAGTGTACTGAAAAATGTAAATTTATATTCATAAATATAACAATAAAAATAATAAATATGTAAACATGTAACATTTATTTCATGTTTTGATCACCTACCAAAGAACTGCTTTAAGGCAATCTATCTGCTATATTGTGTTATAGTATCTCATTTTTTAAAAAAATTGAAGTATGATGCTTAGTAGCTCAGTTGTATCTGATTGACTATGCTTAGAAGCTCAGTTATATCTGACTTTCTGTGACCCCATGGACTGTAGCCTGCCAGGTTCCTCTGTCCATGAAATTCTCCAGATAAGAATACTGGAGTGGGTAGTCATTCTCTTCTCCAAGGGACCCTCCTGCCCTAGGAATGGAACCCAGGGTCTCCTGAATTGCAGGCAGATTCTTTACCATCTGTGCCACCAGAGAAGCCCAACCGAAGTATAGCTGATCTAAAATATTGTATTTTATTCTTTTTTTAAAAATGCTTTTCCTTCTCCCGCTATAGCATCACCTTTTCTCTTCTTCTTCTTTTTTTTTTTTTCTGGCTCCTTCCATCTGCCTGTCCTTTTTCCTCATTTGTCACTCTTGTATAGATTTGGGCCTGAAACTAGGTCATGAGACTGTCAAGATGTCAGCTTCAAATTTAGTTTTCAATTCCCTGTCTTTAAACCACTTTATATTTTGGGAATGATTTCCTTTTCTTTGTGGTTAGATGGAGCAATTTGAATACCCTTTCTGTTGCACATGAGTTTTCCTTTATATATACCTGCTTAGATGGCTCCTTATAAGTTATTATGCATTGGTAATCACACATTACCACATCTGGGTTGTCTTAAAAACGTTCAGGTCTTGACAAATTAAGGGAAAAAAAGAGAAAAGTATGTTACAAAAGGAACATGAAGTTAATTTTTGTCACCACATTTACAAAACAGTTCCACTAACCGAATACAACCTACTTCTTACAAATGCAATTATGGTTAGGCCTCATTGAGGGAAAAGATTTTTAAGTATTAAAAATAAAGCAAGCCACAGAAAACTCAAGTATCCTCCCCTAGGGACAAAGAGTAAAATCTGGTGTGCATTAAAATACTTGAATGTTAATGGAAGAAAAAAATGTCAGCCTCAGGTCTCCATTTCTTTGGACCAAGACAGTGTGGTTTCTCAGTTTGCTCAAGGCCTGGCCGGCTTAGGATATGGGGAGACTCTTTGGAGACAGGAAATGTGAGGCTGGATGTAGCAGAGCACAAATCCGTGAAATGGTTTGGGGCTTCCTTGCACTGTGTGTCTCCTTGACCTTCCCTGTGGCGAGTATAGAAAGGCACAAGGAGCCCACTTCCCTTCTTGGGTCTCTCTCTGTTGCCAGAGTTCTCACTGCCATTGAAGTGGGAAAAAAGGTCTACAAACAAAGCCAAGATATGACAAGACCAAATGTGGAGTTTTGAGGACATATGAGAATCAAGATGCCAGGAGAAATATCAATCACCTCAGCTATGCAGATGACACCACCCTTATGGCAGAAAGTGAAGAGGAGCTAACAAGCCTCTGGAGGAAAGTGAAAGAGGAGAGTGGAAAAGTTGGCTTAAAGCTCAACACTCAGAAAACAAAGATCATGGCATCTGGTCCCATCACTTCATGGGAAATAGATGGGGAAACAGTGGAAACAGTGTCAGACTTTATTTTGGGGGGCTCCAAAATCACTGCAGATGGTGACTGCAGCCATGAAATTAAAAGACGCTTACTCCTTGGCAGAAAAGTTATGACCAACCTAGATAGTATATTCAAAAGCAGAGACATTACTTTGCCAACTAAGGTCTGTCTAGTCAAGGCTATGGTTTTTTCCTGTGGTCATGTATGGATGTGAGAGTTGGACTGTGAAGAAGTCTGAGTGCTGAAGAATTGATGCTTTTGAACTGTGGTGTTGGAGAAGACTCTTGAGAGTCCCTTGGACTGCAAGGAGATCCAACCAATCCATTCTGAAGGAGATCAGCCTTGGGATTTCTTGGGAAGGAATGATGCTGAAGCTGAAACTCTAGTACTTTGGCCACCTCATGAGAAGAGTTGACTCATTGGAAAAGACTCTGATGCTGGGAGGGACTGGGGGCAGGAGGAGAAGGGGGCGGCAGAGGATGAGATGGCTGGATGGCATCTCTGACTCGATGGACATGAGTCTGAGTGAACTCCGGGAGTTGGTGATGGACAGGGAGGCCTGGCGTGCTGAGATTCATAGGGTCACAAAGAGTCAGACACGACTGAGCGACTGAACTGAACTGAACTGAGGTTGACAAGGAAGACACTGCAAAAATCAACAGCATCATAAAGAAAGTGGCCCTCCCTTTCCCCCAAACTGTCCTCACCACACCCTGTCCCCCCAAACCTGCAACAGACTCACTTTCTTGTCCTCTCCTCCAGCTAGACCCTTAGCCAAAACAGAACAGTCCACAGGCATCTGCCTGGATTTCTTCACTTTAATTGGCATTCTACCAGTAAGAGCCATTTTTGTTATAGGGTTCCCTCCTCTTTTACATCTTAATTTTATTTTCAGTGCAAATAGCTCCTGGAAGATCAAAAGCCTGTCAGCTATTAATACTTCGGAATAAATTAATTAAATCACATTGCCTTCTGTATGATTCCTAGATAAAGGCAGTTGTGCTAAAGAACTAAGACCCCTGTAGGGTAGGGAGGGAATTTGTCAGAGAGAACTCTGCCTGGAGGGAGGGTAGAAGAGGTCTCTGTAGGTAATAGAATCTGAGGCTGGGCATAGTTTGCTGGTTCTGGGTACCTAGAGATGTCTGGAGCAGAAAAAAAAAGGTGGGTAGGAGGCTGTCAAGGTCAATACTGGATTATTTGAAACGTTCGCCCCTGGCCATGAAAGAGAGGAAAAGCTCCCAGCCTGATGGCCTCCAGGAAAAGAGCTAGAAGAGTTTTGTGAAAGACAGTCAACAGCAAAATGTCTGACTTGCCAATTAGGTGAAAGGCAGTGATAACTTCATTCTGTGTTCACTGATATATTTGTTGCTAGATCTCTATCCTTCCAAACTGATGTATGTGTGTGCCAAATTCTAGCATATATTATGTGCTAAAGAAAGGCTAGTCATCATTAGTAGTAAAGTTTTTAAAATCATAAATGATCTCTTATTAATGTTTTTAAAATTTGAGTTAATTTTTTAATACATAACATATAAGAAGAACATATAAGCTCAAGAACTAATTGGGAAATAAAATATACACATAAATAAAATAATTACTTTATTATTAAAGAAATGTGAGTTTGCTCAGTTATGTCTGACTCTTTGCTACCCCATGGACTCTAACCCACCAGGCTCCTCTGTCCATGGAATTTTCCAGGCTAGAATACTGGAGTGCGTTGCCTTTTCCTTCTCCAGGGAATCTTCCTGACCCAAGGATGGAACCCACATCTCCTCTGTCTCCTACATTGTAGGCAGATTCTTTGAAAAAGCGAAGTAGCTCAGTCTCCGACTCTTTGCGACCTCATAAACTGTAGCCTACCAGGCTCCTCTGTCCATGGGATTTTCCAGGCAATAGTACTGGAGTGGATTGCCATTTCCTTCTCCAGGGGATCTTCCCAACCCAGGGCTCAAACCCAGGTCTCCCGCATTGTAGACAGACGCTTTACTGTCTCAGCCACCGGAGAAGTATAGAAATAGCTATAGATAAAAATATAGTGGTTAATACAAAAAAATTTTCCAAAAAGGGGCTCATCCTACAATGATGTTTTGTATTCTTTTTTTTCCCACAAAGTATTTAGTAGGGTAAATGGTAAATAGAGGCACACATGATTTTTAAAATTGGAAAAGCATTTTATTATGTAAAGTGACATATTTAACAAGTCAATTTTTTATGTACTCTTAGGTGTTCTAGTTTTTTTAAATATTATAAACAATGTTGAAGTAAACTTCTATGTTTTTATATTTTTATTCTAAAACCTTCATAATGAACTAAACATTGTACCAAAGGCAGAAGAAAAAGCCTAAATTTCTCTATTAAAAAAAAATACTATTGAAAAAACAGTAGAAACAAACTCAGTTTTAAAAGGATTTTAAAAGACAAATGAAAAACAGATTTGCAACATAAGTAATAAAAGTATATATCCTCAACATAAAAAGCATATTCATGAATCAAATATATGACTCTCCTAAAAGAAATATGGGAGAAGACCTTACACAGGCAGGTAATTTAAAAAATCAAGCTGCTAATAATGAGATGCCTTCTTTTTACCAAAATCAAACATTATGTTTAAAATGGTTCTTAGGGTTAATGAGGGAATGGAGAAATAAATATTTTTACATTTTGCCCTTTTCTCTTTCTACATGTTTTCCATATAGTTACATTTATTCTTGTCCTTACATATCATATGTATTCAAACTACTCCTAATTATGTCCATCAAGTTGCTGGGCTTCACAACCATACACAGATATGCCTACTTGAGCTATCTCCTTCGTTATCTGACAAGTATCTGAAAATTTATATATCCAAACAGCACTTTTAATTTTCTCCCCAAACCTGGCCCTCTCCCAGTCTTTATTCATCCAGGGGTCCTAGTCTCAGAGTAGAATTATTCTTCATACTTTTCTTTCTCTCCACATTCAGTATCACCAAGTCATATCTGCTCATCTCCAAATACATTACCAATCAGCCACTTTGCAGTTCTATCAAGACGGCCCCAGTCCAGGCCACCTTCCACTCTTTCCTGAATTACAGCAGGAGCTTCTTAATTGCTCCCTTACATTCCTTTTCTGCTTGCCTACTGATTTTCCACTGGGCAGTCAAAATGTATGGATGTGAGAATTGGACTGTGAAGAAAGCTGAGCACCGAAGAATTGATGCTTTTGAACTGTGGTGCTGGAGAAGACTCTTGAGAATCCCTTGGACTGCAAGGAGATCCAACCAGTCCATTCTGAAGGAGATCAACCCTGGGAGTTCTTTGGAAGGAATGATGCTAAAGCTGAAACTCCAGTACTTTGGCCACCTCATGCGAAGAGTTGACTCATTGGAAAAGACTCATGCTGTGAGGGATTGGGGGCAGGAGCAGAAGGGGACGACAGCTGATGAGATGGCTGGATGGCATCACTGACTCGATGGACCCAAGTCTGAGTGAACTCCGGGAGTTGGTGATGGACAGGGAGGCCTGGCATGCTGCGATTCATGGGGTTGCAAAGAGTCGGACATGACTGAGCGACTGAACTGAACTGAACTGACTGAATCAAAATGATAGTTTCACGTGTAATTAAGTCACGTTTCTTTCACATGAAACTTCAGTGCTTTTCATTACTCTTCCATTAAATTTCAGACATTTGGAATCTGAAAAGAGCACATAGTAGGCACACATAAACATTTATTTGAATAAATGGAACCCAAGGCCCTCAATGGCTATTATCCACTGCTGGAGCCTTACTTGAGGTAGTCTTTTGCCCTCTGTCCCTTTCGTCTTCTTCCCTCCTCTTCCACTTCCCCTCAGGGTCCCGAAATGTGCCAAGTTCTTGCCTGGGTCGGGAGAGGTGTTACCTCCACTGCAAGGCCTTCTCTAAACATCTTGCCTAAGGTAGATTCACTCTGTGATCTGATTCTATCTCATGCTCCACAAAACTTAGCCTGTATTTATTGTCTAATTATGAGATAGTTTCATCATGAAGTCTCCAGGGCAGTGATATTAGCTCTATTTGGTTCCAATTATATTCTTTTTTTGTTTTGTTTTGTTTAAATTGAGATTAAGTTGTAAGATAGCACACGGTTGTTTTAGTTTCATGTGTACAGGGTGTGATTCAGTTATATATGTGTGTGTGCGCGTGCTCAGTCTCTTAAGTCGTGTCCAACTTTTTGTGACCCTATGGACTGTAGTTTGCCAGGTTCCTCTGTCCAGGAATTTAGGGAGTTAGAAGATGTGGTTTTCAGTAGTATAAAATAGAACCTTAGAAAGAGAAAATTAAATTTTTTGAAAGAAAGATAATGAGCCACTATTACATACCAATTCGAATGACTAAAAATAAATACCTAAATAGCAGGTGCAGTGAGGCTGTGGAGCAACTGGAATGCTCATACATGGATGCCTGTTGGGGATGTGAAATAGTACGACCATCGTGAAAACAGTTTTTCAGTTGAACATACACTTCTCATATAACTTAGAATCCATCCATTCCTAGGAATTTACCCAAGTGAAATGAAAACTTAATATTCATATAGAATCCTGTACAGGCTGGGAAAGACTGAAGGCAGGAGGAGAAGGGGACGACAGAGGATAAGATGGTTGGTTGGCATCACCAACTCAATGGACATGGGTTTGGATGGACTCTGGGAGCTGGTGATGGACAGGGAGGCCTGGCGTGCTGCAATTCATGGAGTCGCAAAGAGTCGGACACGACTGAGTGACTGAACTGGACTGAGCTGAACATGAATGTTGACAGCAGTTCTATGCATCATCACCAAATGATGGACAAATTCCAACTATCTTGCAATGCATGAGTAAACAATCTATGATGTATCAATATATTGGGAAACTACTCAGCAATAAAAAGGAATGGACTACTGACACATAGAACACCTTGGCTGAATCTCAAAGTCACTATACTGAGTGAAATAAGACAGCAGTTTCAAAAGACTATGTACTGCATGATTCTTTTCATATGAAAGTCTCAAAAGGTTAAAAGTGTAATGACAGAGAACAGATCAGAGGTTGCCAGGGAGTAGAGTTTGAGGAAGGGTTGATTTTAAAGAGACAGCACGTGGGAATTTTTGGGTGTGCAAGAGCTGTTTTGTATCCTGATTGTTGTCACATTTGCATAAATCTACACATGTGTTAAAATTCACAGAACTGTGCATCTGAAAAAGACAATTTTACTGTAATTTAATTATAAATTCAATTTTAATAAAGAGGTAGGAAGATAGACTGAAAAGAATATAAAATATTCTTTCTTTAAATTTTAAGAACAATTTTTACAAAAGAAATGAGTGCCAAAGGGATTTATTTCTATTGCACAAAGAAGCCAAAAAACTACTGAATCCCTACCAGACAAGCTGTTAGGAATTTTCCAGGCAAATATAGCAAAGTGGGTTTCCATTTCCTACTCCAGGGGATCTTCCCAGTCCAGGGATTGAACCAGTGTCTCCTGCACCTCCTGTATTGGCAGGCTCTTTACCAATGAGCCACCTGGGATGTCCAGGATACATACATGCGTGTATTTATATATTCTTTTTTGGATCCTTTTACATTATGGTTTACCACAGGGTAATCAAGGCAAATTGGAAGTGGTCAAACAAGAGATGGCAAGAGTGAACATCGACATTCTAGGAATCAGCGAACTAAAATGGACTGGAATGGGTGAATTTAACTCAGATGACCATTACATCTACTACTGCGGGCAGGAATCCCTCAGAAGAAACGGAGTAGCCATCATGGTCAACAAAAGAGTCTGAAATGCAGTATTCGGATGCAATCTCAAAAACGACATAATGATCTCTGTTCATCTCCAAGGCAAACCATTCAATATCACAGTTATCCAAGTCTATGCCCCAACCAGTAATGCTGAAGAAGCTGAAGTTGAACGGTTCTATGAAGACCGACAAGACCTTTTAGAACTAACACCCAAAAAAGATGTCCTTTTCATTCTAGGGGACTGGAATGCAAAAGTAGGAAGTCAAGAAACACCTGGAGTAACAGGCAAATTTGGCCTTGGAATGCGGAATGAAGCAGGGCAAAGACTAATAGAGTTTTGCCAAGAAAATGCACTGGTCATAGCAAACACCCTCTTCCAACAACACAAGAGAAGACTCTACACATGGACATCACCAGATGGTCAGCACCGAAATCAGATTGATTATATTCTTTGCAGCCAAAGATGGAGACGCTCTATACAGTCAGCAAAAACAAGATCAGGAGCTGACTGTGGCTCAGATCATGAACTCCTTATTACCAAATTCAGACTTAAATTGAAGAAAGTAGGGAAAACCACTAGACCATTCAGGTATGACCTAAATCAAATCCCTTATGATTATACAGTGGAAGTGAGAAATAGATTTAAGGGCCTAGATCTGATAGATAGAGTGCCTGATGAACTATGGAATGAGGTTCATGACATTGTACAGGAGACAGGG
>SJYQ01003404.1:1128796-1174818 GCA_006410935.1 Redunca redunca | reverse complement strand
CTTATTTAACTTCTATGCAGAGTACATCATGAGTAACACTGGACTGGAAGAAACACAAGCTGGAATCAAGATTGCTGGGAGAACTATCAATAACCTCAGATATGCAGATGACACTACCCTTATGGCAGAAAGTGAAGAGGAACTAAAAAGCCTCTGGAGGAAAGTGAAAGAAGAGAGTGAAACGTTGGCTTAAAGCTCAACATTCAGAAAACGAAGATCATGGCATCCGGTCCCATCACTTCATGGGAAATAGATGGGGAAACAGTGGAAACAGTGTCAGACTTTATTTTGGGGGGCTCCAAAATCACTGCAGATGGTGACTGCAGCCATGAAATTAAAAGACACTTACTCCTTGGAAGAAAAGTTATGACCAACCTAGAGAGCATATTCAAAAGCAGAGACATTACTTTGCCAACTAAGGCCCGTCTAGTCAAGGTTATGGTTTTTCCTGTGGTCATGTATGGATGTGAGAGTTGGACTGTGAAGGAGGCTGAGAGCCGAAGAATTGATGCTTTTGAACTGTGGTGTTGGAGAAGACTCTTGAGAGTGCCTTGGACTGCAAGGAGATCCAACCAGTCCATTTTGAAGGAGATCAGCCCTGGGATTTCTTTGGAAGGAATGATACTAAAGCTGAAACTCCAGTACTTTGGCCACCTCATGAGAAGAGTTGACTCATTGGAAAAGACTCCGACGCTGGGAGGGATTGGGGGCAGGAAGAGAAGGGGACGACCCAGGATGAGATGGCTGGATGGCATCACTGACTCGATGGACGTGAATCTGAGTGAACTCCGGGAATTGGTGATGGACAGGGAGGCCTGGCGTGCTCCCATTCATGGGGTCGCAAGGAGTCGGACATGACTGAGCGACTGAACTGAACTGAACTGAATTAATATAGTTCCCTGTGCTATATAGTAGGAACTTACTGTTTATCTATTTTGTATATAGTAGTATCTGCTAATTCAAAACTCTAATTCATCCCTTCCTCCCAACACCATTTTCTTTGGTAAGCAGAAGTTTGTTTTCTGTGTCTGTGAGGCTATTTCTGCTTTATAAATAAGTTCATTTGTATAATTTTCTTTTAGATTCCACATACAAGTCATACCATGTGATATTTGTCTTTCTCTGTCTGACTTATTTCACTTAGTGTGATAATTTCCAAGTCCATCATGTTGCTCCAAATGACATTATTTCATTCTTTTTTATGGCTGAAGTAATATTTCATGTGTGTATATATGTATGTGTATATAATAGAATACTACTCAGCCATAAAAAGGAATGAAATACCATAACTTTCTCTATCCATGCTTCCGTGGCTTGGCTATTATTTATAATGCTGCTAGGATCACTGGGGTACATTTATCTTTTCAACTTAGAGTTTTCATCTGTTCCAAATATATGCCCAGGAATGAGATTGGTGGATCAAAGAAGCCAAATAGTAGCTCTATTTTTAGGTTTTGAAGGAATTTTTGTACAGTTCTCCATAGTGGATGTACTAGGTCACATTCCACCTACAGTGTAGGAGGGTTCCCTTTTCTCTGCACTCTCTCTAGCACTTATTGTTTACAGAATACTTGATGATGCCTATTCTGACCAGTGTGAGGTGACATTCTATTGTAGTTTTTATTTGCCTTTCTCTCGTAATTAGTGATTTTGAAGATTTTTCATATTCTTGTTCCAATTGTATTTTTCATGCTTCCTGTAATAGTGCAAATTGTAAGCCAAGAAATAAAAAGGGATGAGAATCATAGAAGTTAATAAATCATAGAAGTTAATAAATCATAGAAGTTAATAAATTATCATATTTTGAAAATTATTTTCTGTGCTGGGCACTCTTTGAAAGAAATAATTACATAAATACAGGTAAATTATACATGGCACAATACTTCCTGATTCCCTGTGAGTTGCAATGATATGTAAAAGCTTATATTCTCTCCTTGAATCTTCCTAGTCACCCCACATAGAAGTCTACTTCTTATTTCAGATGTGAGAAAACTGGGTGGGTCTTGTGAGTGCTAAGCGGCTTCAGTTGTGTCTGACTCTTTGAGACCCCATAGACTGCAGCCCACCAGGCTCCTCTGTCCATGGGATTTCCCAGGCAAGAATACTGGAGTGGGTTGCCATGCTCCCCTATAGGGAATCATCTCAACCCAGGGATGGAACCCACATCTCTTACATCTCCTGCTTTGGCAAGTGGGTTCTTTACCACTAGCACCACCTGGGAGTCCAAGGTGGGGCTTAAATTGGTTAAATAAGTACCAGAGTCTGGACCCAAATGCAGGTCCATCTTATCCAATAATCGTCTTTCTGTCTTTAGTTAGGAGAGCCTTTGGCATCATGCCATTTACAAAGGAGCTTCCACTCCTATATGGCTAATCTTGACCTGAGATTCTGCCCAATTGGAGTGAGAACTTCTCTTTTCCAGACTCCAGAGGTGGATGAGGAAATAGGCACAGACATTCCTCATGGAGAAAAGAGCTAAAATGAAGTTACTCGCATGTTCTCTCCTGATAGTGTCCATAAGTAGAGTGACCTTCCGTCCTGGTTGGCTAGAGCCGTCTCTGTTCTCTCCGGTTATATCATCATTCCTAGTGACTATCCCTGAGTGGACTCTGCATCACTTGGTGACTCTGTTCCCCAACTGTCCTGGGTGACTAGTAGCTGGTCCTCTAGCCTCCACTCCCCACTTTGCTTCCTATTTATTTTCAGTGACTTGCTTTCTGTGCTCTAATGCATCGGCTTTCTCAGATGATGGGCAGGTTCCCAAATCATCTGCCTGAAAATCCACTCTGGAGTGAGGTCAGAGGCCAGCTCCTTTCGGAGAGAACCGTGAAGTGTTGGGACCTGTAGCTGCTGTCCTGCCTACTCAACATGCATCTGACACTTCCTGTGCACTCACGGAGGAGAGGGCTCGACACAGTTTCCAGCAGCCACTCCAGACCGGATCATCTTTCATCTGGGTTTTCCCATAGATGAATAGCCTTAAAGATGCTTCTGGAACTTCAGGGAGTACAAATGCACTCCCCGACTCCCTTTTCCATGGGGACTGCTTGGTGTCTTCAGTGGGGAAGATTTATTCACTGTCAAGCTCTCACAGAGAGGGCAGGAATTCTTGCGCTGCATCTCAGTTTTGTGTATTTTCTAGTTCAACCCCCTGCTCTGTATGTGGTTTTGAAATCATAATGAGCCACTGGTTTTCTTCCCTGGTTCATAGATTCTTGTTTCTCACAGGATGAATAGTGTGTCTTCTGATTCGTCATCTTAGGAAGATGAATGCCACCTGCCCCAACAACATAACAGCATCTTTCCTGCCTCCTTGCTCCCACATAGCCATCAGCAGATAGATGGCGGGCAGCTTGGATTTATTTTTTGCTGCATTCAATCAGGCACATAACACCATGGTGAGAATGTCAGTTTATTGCAGCTCAAGGTGAATTTCTTTCTTCTCAAGGTAATGACACAAAAGTTCCCCAGGGGGCAGCTCCTCAGAGGCTGGCTTGATTGTGTTTTTCATAAATGAGCTTTCAGGGGAACGTCAGGCTCTATCTTGATAGAGCTGGCTGGATTGGTGATGGGATTGGATATTGTCACCCCATGCTCTCTTCCAGGGCAAGGCTGGATTGATTGCATTATTTAGCGTAAGCATAACCCAAAAAAGCAAAGCGCTTGACTTTCAGACTTTTCCTTCAAAGGGGGAGAGTTGATGGCATTTCATTTAAAAAGGAGGGGAGTGACAACTGAATATCCAGGCAATGGTCTGTTCTCTGTTCTAGATGGATTTCATTCTTATTTTCCATGTGATTTCATTCATTCATGATGCTGAGCACATGCTCTTGCCAGGATGGCTCTCCTCTCTGGGTGGGAGGCTGGTGACATTTGCAAGAAGGAGGAATAAGAAGCGAAGGCAGCAGTGGTTTTTAACTAGCATGCAGTGGAACTGGAGATTTCCTGGAGGATCAGCAGAAGAGTCTGGATAACAATTTCAGAATGTCTGATATTTTACTTGCCTAGCAAAATCAGCCCTTTTCTTTTTCTTTATGATAAAACATACTAGAAAAAGATCTCCTAAATGTTAGGTTAACTAAAGTATATAGGGCCTGCAGAATTTCATAATAAAAAATATATATAAATTGAAAAGAAGTCTTCCCAATTTGGACACATGGTATTTTATCTGGAAGCAATATTTAGAGATACTCATAGGAAAAACAAATAAACAAACAAACAAAAAACCCTGATGTCTAAAGTAACTCTTGTAAATATATTTGAACTAGTAACCAAAGGGTCTAACCCCAAGAGTAGGGCTTTGACATCTATATCAGGAAAAATCCAGTTCTTCCCTACTATGTAGGGAAAAACCCCAGTTCTTTCTTCCTGTGGTTTTTTTTTTCTTCCTGCTTATAAAGAACCCTTTACTTCTAACACTTGTGGTCACTGGATGTGTGCAGGCTTTCCCCTGCCAACAAGACCATGTCCCACAACTTAGTTCATTTCTGACACCATCTATCTGGATTGGATCCCACAGGTTAAGGGCGTAGTCCTATAAAACTGCCCCCAACTTCAGATACCAATCATGAACAGTATGCCTCCAGGTTACCCACAACTGTTGTCCACTGACTACAAATCAGTTCCCCAATGACCCCTGCTCAGGTTTGATTAATTTTCTAGAGAGGCTCCTAGGTCTCAGCGAAACTTATTTATATTTGCCCATTTATTAAAGGATATGATTCCCAGGTGGCTGTAGTGGTAAAGAACTCGCCTGCCAGTGCAGGAGATATGAGACACAGATTCAATCCTGGGTCAGGTAAATCCCCTGGAGTAGGAAATGGCAACTCACTCCAGTATTCTTGCTGGAGTATCCCACAGACAGAGGAGCCTGGTGGGTTATAGTCCATGGGGTTGCAAAGAGTCAGACATGATTAAAGTGACTTAGTGTGTGCACACCCACACACACCCACACACATGATTAAGGACACAGATAAACAGCCAGATGAACCACCTGGGAGAGTTCTGGGCACGAGAGCTTCTGTCCCCATGAAGTTGGAGTTCACCACCCTCCCAGTACGTGGATGTTTTCACCAACCAGGAAGCTCCTAAACCTCATAGTATTGAGAATTTTATGGAGGCTTCATCAAGTAGGTATGATGGACCATTAACTTCATTTTCAACCCTTCTCCCTTCTCAGAGGAATGAGGATCAGGGCTGAAAATCCCAAGCTTCTAATCATGGTTTCTTTCCAATTAGGACAAAAGACACTCCAATCACCCCGGAAATTATAAGGGGACCCTGTGTTAGTGAAGGAGGAAACAGACAGAACAGGCTCCATCTTCAAAGCAGGACTCCATCTTGGGCTGGACTGTGGACTTTGAGCTATATGCCCAGTATCTATGGAAACTACATGCTAACTGGAAAACCAAACTCCCTGCCACCCCATGGAAGGGCCCCAGGGCTCGAACCTAGGCTCTCCATTACCTAAAAGAATACCCTAATTATCTGTGTAACCAAATAGAATCATAAATTCTATTATGCTTATTGGGGTATGACCACAGCCTGTTGGTAATTGTCCACTGTTAACTACTTAGGCCTAAGGCATACGAATCACGGGTTAACTTTGATTGTACCTTTCTTTTCCTTTGTTCAGACTAGTTTCAGAGAATTTGGGGAAATGGGTTTGAGCATGTACACTTAGGGTATATAACGTTTTCACAATAACTGGTTGGGGTCCTTGGCTAAGAGGAGACTCTGCCTTGGGCCCGCTGCTGTAATAAACTGCACTCCACTATCTGCATTGTCCTGAGTGAGTTTGTTTCCTGGAACGTGTGGCTACAACATTAGAATCAGAGACCAAAATATCTTTTCTATTATATCACAGCCTAGATGACCTCTCTCCCTGACTCCCTCACCAAAGAAAACTTTTGTGGGAGAGAGAGCTTACTTGCTTACTTGATGGTCCTACAGTATCACTGTAGGTGGTAGGTGAGGCCAATGGTGATGGGGCAGGATGAGGCTGGAGAGTGGACAATACAGGTCCAGTCATTCTACTGGTCATTCTACCAGTCATTTCTCTCTCTGCTCCATTTCCATCCCCATCATCAACTTTAAGTCACTGAGATACCTCTAGGGATCAGGCAGAGCATGGGCACAAGGAGCGTCCATGAAACACCACTCCTGGACACGCTGCCCTGCTCTTCACTAAGCGGAAGCTCCCAATGGACAAGGAAAAGGTCCTGAGTGTTGCAATCTAGTTCCCATAAAAATACCTCAGAAGCAGATCTCTCCAAACTTCTTTTCAAGCTCCTCCCTTTAGACACATGGTGGCTTTTTCTTGGCTGAAATTCTAAGAAATCTCCAAAAGGAATGAAAAAACCCTTTAAATCACCTTGCAATTCACAGCTTGTTTCTTCTGGTTTTATAAGTTTATTGTATTATTTTTAGAATGTTTACCTAAAAAGTGTGCAGAGCTGGCGCGGTGCAGGATCTCAGAATCTTTTCTTAGAACACAGCTATGTCTTCTATCACCAGGGGGCCACTGGCAGGAGGCTAAAAATAGTCCACGGAGCGCTTTCCTCCACCAGAAGGATTGTTTATTTGCCAGAAGAGAGAAAACAGAAACTCACTCTTCACCCTCTCCCTGAATTCCTTCTGAAAGCAAGCGAATGTTTCACTCCAGGAATGAAAGTTCTTTGACTTAAAATGAAGGCTAGTGAAGAATTGGCACCTCTTTCTCTGAGAAGTTGAAGATGAATGAGTGTTCTGATCTTGTGACACACTTGCTCTAGAATTTCAGCAGCTTGCCATTGTTTGTAGGTTGGGGGCTGGATATCCTACAGTTAGTATTTGAGTCTCTTTTTAATCAGCCCCCCGTCACCCTGCATTATCTCTCTGTTCCCGAGCTTTCAGCTTCAGACTCATCTCTTTAATATCCCCCTGTACCCCTGGTGAATGCCTGGTCCTTTGATCATACTACTCTCTCTACTAAAGGTTTGCCTCTTATAAGCCAATCTGGTTCTTGTCTTTCTCCCTCTTGGAGAAGCCCCCTCACTGACTGCCCAAGTTATGGAAAGCTTTCTGGACTCCTGCAGGACACAGAGTCCATGGCAGTCTGCTGTTTTTGACACTTAGCAAATGAGAGTCTTATAAAGGTTTTTATCTTTTGATGTGTGCCAGTTTTATTTTCTCAGTATCTTGAAAACCTCTGGGAATGGTGACAGTAGGTTTTAGTGTCTATGTCCAATACAGCAATTGACAAACAGTAGATGCTTAATTAGTGTTTGGTTTAGGGATTCTTGTTCTATTTCCACAGAGTTGAATGCTCTTATAAGTATAAGAGTTGAATGCTCTTATACTCCAAACCAGGGGCAGAGTTCTCCAGGGTTTTTGCAAAGTGGTGTTTGATAAAGACTCCTTCCCCTAAAATGCTTACAAAGGGGAGGTGGTGGGTATTATGGGGAGGAAGGTCCCCTCTGTGGTTTAAAAGAAAAAAGAAAGAAACTGCTTTGTATGTCCTTATTGAGTCACAAGACCCTTGAACAAATGAAAGGTGCTGAGAAATACTGCAGTAAAGAAATCTCTTTTATTTTGTTGAGTCTATCACTTCCCAAATTAATTTGACCATGGAACTCTTTTTATTCTTTTTTTTTTTCCTGAGAAGTAATGACATGGAACATTCAGAAACACTAGATGTCTTAGCTCAAGGTGTTCTAAAAAAATACTATAAACTGGCTGGCTTTAAACAACAGAAAATTGTTTCTCACAGTTCAGGAGGCTGGAAGTCTGAGATCAAGCTTCCAGCATGGTTGGGTTCACAGAAAGAGCCTTCTTATTGGCTTGTAAGTGGCTGACTTCTCACTATGTCCTCACCTGGAAGAGAGAGAGGAGAGCTCTGGTCTCTCTTCCTCTTCTTTTAAGGCCACTAATTTCACTCTCATGACTTCATTTAGATCTAATTGTCTCCCAAAGGCCCCACCTTCAAATACCATCATTACGGGGTAAAGTTTCCGCATATGAACTAAGGGGAAGGAGGGGGCAGCAAACTCTTAGTCCAGAACACAGAGCTTCTGTTGAACACAGTTTGAACAGAACTAGCATCTTTCTTTCTGGCTTCCCACCTACCCTATCTCTAATCCATGCTTTCAATGAGATGTTCTAACCTGTGACTAGCTCTTGGGTAATTGGGCTTCAACATACCATGCAGAGTTGATTATTTTGCCCAATTTGCACTAGAACAAACTCCTCCCATTTCTGAAGTTCTGTTTTGCATTCTTTTAGGTAAGTCCAAATGAGGATGATTGGGAGATTAATCAGTATTTCTGGGAATGAACTACTAGACTTAACACAATAGGCAAATTCTTCTGCCTCTGCTTTAGCCAGCTGGGTGAACATTTTTAGAGATTTTCAAGTCTATTTAGATTTGTAAAAGGTACATGAATTAACTAAGAAATTCAAAAGTGAGTGATGCACCACAAGTTGGGGTAAAGTTAGAACTAAATTCAAGTCTTCTGGTTGCCGGGTAAGTGAACTTCACAACTTAGACTTCTCAATCAGGTGTCATCTCCTAAGACTTGAATTTTCCTTGATCTTGTGAAATCAGCTGAGATAAACTCAAACAGAAAAGAAGGTTGCTTCTTATTTCTTGACTTTTCTGGGTTACGTATAACCAGACCTTTCCATTCTTTCTTGCAGGGAATACTTATTCTTCACCTCTCCAGTCCGGCCAGCCCCATCTGGGTATTTTCAAGTCAATGTCCTTTGAAAAATGTGGCACTTGAGACAAAACCCAGCTCTCCAGATGTGACCTGACTTGACAAAGTGCAGTACGGCTCTCCCCCCTTAATCGGGCCCCACTTCTTCTCTTGCTGCAGAAGGGTGTTAGCACTCTCAGTGGTCCCAGATTCTTTTGATCATGCCCTTGCCTGCCTCCAGACCTACTTACCATCTCTAAGCCCTTCCACTATTTAGTTCCTCTCTAGTTTCATTCATGTCATCTTTTGTTACACTGTTGGCTTTTGTCCTTCTATCAGACAAACCTGCCTGGCTTTCAGGTAAATGGACGTTCACATATACCTCCGACTTAATCAATCATGTGACCAACACTTGCTTCTGCTTCACTTTTTAAAAACTTGCTGGCAGTCGTTACTTCCCTCAAATCATCATTTTCTCTTTCTATATACCACAGGAGGACTCATTCCTTTTTCAGGTCTTTTTTCAAGTTCATGTTCTCTGAAAATTCTCTAGACCATGCTTTCCTAGCTCCTGTGTGTGCATGTGCGAGCTCAGTCACTCAGTCATGTCTGACTCTTTGCGACCCCATGGACTGTAGCCTGCCAGGCTCCTCTGTCCATGGGATCTTCCCGGCCAGAATACCGGAGTGGCTTGCCATTTCCTTCTCCAGGGCATCTTCCCAATGCAGGGATCGAACCTGTGTCTCCTATGTCTCCTGCTTTGGCAGGTAGGTGGATTCTTTACCACTGAGCCACCTGGGAAGCACTCAGGGGAATGCCCTTTGTGCGCCTTGTAATGTTGGGTGTCACTTTCTACCACTTGTGTCTGTAAGTCGTCTTTCTCTCTTGTAGCGGCAATGATTGCAATGGTGTGCGTTTGTGCACCGATTGATTTGTCACAAAGCACTTACACATATACCGGATCATCTGACTCACCTCAGTCCTGTACAGGGAAGCAAATATTATCACCCTTTTTCTTTTCAGATGAGGACAATGAGCCTCAGCCAGGTGACATAACTTGCTCAAGGGCTAATAAATAGATCCCTGATTCAGAGATAACTTGCCCCACTGGACACTGAAGTAAAGTGTGTCTGAGTAGACAGTGAGATCAGAAGATGTCCAACCTTTCATGATAACCTTTGATTTTGAGGTTTTCAGACAGAGGCAGCACTCTTCTCCTTTCTCTCCCCTGGTCTGGTGGATCTGCTCATTCTGGGAAGTACTGGTATCTCAGTTTTTTTTTTTTTTTTTGGTTCTCATCACCTCTCCTTCATTTTGCTCCTTTTTCTGCATTTTTAAATTCCATGTTCTTTACTAGACAAGTAGGTTAGTATTATATGTAAGAATCAACATTTTAAAAATCCCTTGTGAGACATTCATTAAAAATGGAAACAATCTTCTGTTGCACAAGTTCTAGCATTTTCTACCCCTGAATAGAGCAGGTTAAGGATTAGCTGATGTTTTCTAGTAGGGAGGCAAAATAATGTGAGCATAAGGTGAAGAACTAATTGATAATATATGGAAAAAATAATAACTGTGAGGCAACACCATTTTACCTCTCTACTCCATTGCAGTAGACAGGAGAATCAACTTCAACAAAACTTTTTGAGTTCTTCCTATAGGTTGGTGGCATTCTAGGAACTTCGGACTAAGGAGTAAACAATATAGACAAAATTACTGATCTCACAGAGCTCACATTCTATAAGTGTGAAGACAGTACAATAAATGGTATATTTCAGATAGTCGTAAATACTGGCAGAAAATCACATAGTCTGATGTATGGAACACAGAGCTCAAGCATGGGGCACTGCAGTGTGGTCACAAAGGTCTCCCTAGGGTGGTGGCATCTAAGTTGAGATTTGTATAGTAAGACCTAGGCAGCTCAGTAAAGATTGGGGTCTGATTGTTTTTGGAAGAAAGACAAAAAGACTACAAGGGAGGAAGGAACTGTGTTTGAGCTTAGAAAGAAGGCTGACAAGGCTAGCATGTCACGAGTCAGGGGAACAAGGAAAGGAAACTGTAAGTTTACATAGATGCCATGTAGATCAAGGGAGCCACTGGAGGATTTAATGGAGAGAGATGATGTCATCTGATCTACATTTTAGAAAGGTCACATTAGCTACTTTGTGTACAGAGGGGATTATTGGGAGGCAAGAATGGAAGCAGTGAGGTTACTACATTAATATTAATCCCGGTGAAAGAGGATGGTAGGTTTTACCAGATATTAAGGATGATGCAAATATAAATTTATGATATATGTTTCAGATGAAAATGATTCAATAGGCTCATGGATCTGGCATGGAGGTGAGAAAAAATGAAATTGAGGCTGACATCTTTATTTCGATACTAAGTAGAAATATTGGCGAGTACTGTGGAGAGTAGCTAAACAGAATTTGAGGTGAACCTCAGTATAATTGCTGCATCGTTTATCACCCAGGGCTCTCCCGTTGACAAGCTTCATGGATGAGAATGTCTCAGACATTTTAAATAAATACTTTCTATTCTTTCTTTATAATAAAGATTATGTTATTTCATTGCAAATTTGTCGGGAACAATCTAGAGGAACAGTCTTGGTTTAAAAGCATAAAAAAACCTCCAAATGATAGAACTAAAGAGTATTAAGTGTACACAATGAGTCATATAGAAGGAGCTGAAATATACAATGAGTTGTGTCTCACTAGTGGGTCTCACCCAGTGATGGGATATGCAGTTGTTTCCTTTGGTGGAGACCTTAGGCTTCTTGGCATTTAAGAAGAAGTGAGGTCCATTTGTCACATGGCTGGGGAGGAAGCTGATCTGATGGCACGGATGGTTAGAAGATAATCAAGTGTTTGAAAGTATAACCTAGAATATTGAAAAAGATACCACAATTTTCTTAGAATTTCACTCTGAGTGTTTCAGAATCTTGTTTTGACATGACTTTCTCAAAGTTTTTTTATGATGACTTTAGCCTCTGTTATGATGCTTTAAGAAGTGTAGATGAGGGATTCTTCTAGGTGTCCTCTAGCCTAGCCACATGTATCAGTCAGGATCTGTGACAGAAATGTACAGCACATTGGACTGGAGTTTTTCAAGACTTGTAATAAAAGGACTGGGCTTCACTGGTGACTCAGATGGTAAGGAATCCACCTGCAATGCAAGAGACTTGGGTTTGATCCCTGGGTCGGGAAGGTCCCCTGGAGGAGGGAATGGCAACCCATTCCAGTATTCTTGCCTGGAAAGTCCCGTGGACCGAGACCCCTAGTGGGTTACAGTCCACAGGGTTGCAAAGAGTAGGACACAGCTGAGCAACTAACACTCACCATAAAAGGACTATTGATAAAGTCTATGATGCTGAAATGCCCCAAGAGCTGCAGTGGTATTAAACTCTTAATTGTCTGTGGGAGCAAGGTATGACAAAAGGGCTACCAAACCTGAAAGGAACCAGAAATGTGAAAAAAGTTCCCTACAAAGAAGCTATAGAGGTCACAGCCACCTCCACAGTGAATCCTAGCAGGGAGGGAAAAAACAAGGAAGAAATATTCCAATTTTCCTTTTCCTGTTTTTTGATCCACAGGGTCTCTCATTGGCTGATCCTCAAATAGGAGCCAGAGGCTCAAGGATCCAGGCCTTATCCTCCTGGGGCCCGGGGCAAGACAGAGAAGAGTAGAGAATGGATTTGGGGGTGAAATAAATGTTTGTCCCTCCAAGGTCACTTTTGGGTCTATGAATTCAGGTTTATATTCATTCTTCTGTTAGTTTTATTTGCCCCCTTTCACATGCTGAGCACACACACAGTAATAACAGGTGTAATCACTGTCGAGATAGACAGCAGTTGGCTATTGATTTTGAGAGACCAGCAGGTAGCCAATGGCCATGGATGTGCAAAACTTTGTTTCTAAATGCACAGACTGAAAAAAAAAAACCATGCAAAAAAGCAGATTCAATTTCAAACCACATTGTCAGAGTAATTTCATCTGAGTCAGTGAGAAGCTGACGTGTAAATATGACAAGGGTGTGGGGCCCATCACCCGTCACTATTTCTCATGCCTCTTCTACTTCTTTGACGTTCGAGAAATGCTTTAGGCATTGAATCAGCAAGAATTTGGTGCCAGCCAGGACCTAGAATGAATGGAAGGTGGCCCAGCTAAAGAATTAAGAATTCCATTCCAGAGTGCTTCATCTTCATCCTTGCTTAGCTCCTAGGTGCAGCCTAAATCCTCCCAGCTTCTTCCCTCTTATCTAACTGCACTGTGGTTATTAAACAAGTTGTGGATCTATTCCACATCCTCTTCAATATCAGTACTTTGAAAACTACACAATATGAGTCTTAATGAAGATGGCATGCCTCAGAATGACTTCGAACTGAAAATATGACTACATCAAAAGTCTTTAGAAGGCAAGATTTTAATGGCTGAATAATATGCTGGAACAGAGGAGTAATTTCTTCTCGAATGCTAGGATGAATTATTTATGCTTTGACAATATTATGTGTCTCTAAAGCAGCTTTTAGTTATTCGCCACTTCTGGCTACAGCTGATCCTGCTGCCCATTCTTGTAATTACATTAACCTCTTGACTTTACATGACAAGCTTTTCCTGTGTGCTGCGATCAATAGCCTATAACGACACCTCTTTAATAAGGCCATAGTTATACTTTGGTTCAGATACAATTAACTTTTGTCCCCCTTTTCTTTTTGGTGGGGTATGGAATAAAATGTCTTATTTTAATATCTGAAACAAAGAAAATCATTTTGATGGAAAAACTCATAAAAATATGCAGATCCTATGAGAAGGGGTGATTCCAATGATAAATTGGCAAATTGAAGATCCATTTCAGCAAGAAAAAGGGGTTAGAAATCTCGGGAGAAGCCATGAATTTCAAAGCCTTAAATTTGTGCAGTGGCTTTTACATCTCTGTTTTGATAAACTTTTTACTTTCAGTAGGATTAAAGGCACTGTGGACCACCTACTTTCCTACTCAAGCTATATCAATTAATTACAGAGAGTGTGTGTAAATAGAGAAAGCATAATGTTAAATGTTGAAACACCTTTGAGGTCAGCTAGTTAAATCTTTCTCTTTGACAAAGAAAAATTGAGAGAAGTAGATATAGCAGGTGTGTGTTAGAGCCTGCCAGCTTAGAAAAGCAGATTTTGTGTGTTCAGTTGCATTGCTACCTTTAAATCAGCCTTTATGGGAATATTTACACCATGGAAGTTGGCAAACATTATGAACCAGTGCTTTTCCCTGACTATGCAGGTAGTTAAACACTTACCTGCATATCTATATCTATGTCTACGTGCGTGCATGCTAAGTCACTTTGGTCGTGTCCAGCTCTTTGTGACCCCATTGACTGTAGCCCGCCAGGCTCCTCTGTCCATGGGATTCTCTAGGCAAGAATATTGGAGTGGGTTGCCATGCCCTCCTCCAAGAGATCTTCTTGACCCAGGCATTGAACCTGGGTCTCTTATATCTCCTACATTGTCAGGCAGGTTCTTTATTTCTAGATGGACCTGGGATCTCTATCTCTATCTCTGTCTATCTCTCACACACATATATGTGATTATGTGTTATGCTGGTATTCCATCTATACTTCTCATAGCAAACAATCTCATAAAACTTTCCCAGATATTTTTGTGATTACTCTTTAACTTTTGTCTATTTGTTTGTTTATTGCTTTATATGAACACACACACATACAAATATACACACCCAAGTTAGGAATCCACACAGACTTGCAGGGAGTTGTACTTTAGATCATACTGCAGTTTGCCCCAAAGACTTTTGAGCCTCTAGGTCACTTTGAGAAACTCAAAGGAAAGCTCATGAAAATCAAGTCTACAAAGGTAAGTATGATGTCAAAGCTGCAACAGACACATTTAGAACACTAAGGGTTTCGGATGTGAACTGAATAGAAACCAACATAAATATATACCAAGGGGGAGAGTGGAGAGATGGATTGGAAGTTTGAGATCAGCAGATACCAACTTCTACATACAAGATCGATCCCTGGTGGCTCAGATGGTAAAGAATCCACCATCAATGCAAGGACCCAGGTTCGATCCCTGGGTCAGGAAGATCCCCTGGAGAAGGGAATGGCTACCTACTCAAGTATTCTTGCCTAGAGAATCCCATGAACAGAGGAGCCTGGCAGGCTACAGTGCCTGAGGCTGCAAGGAGTCAGACATGACTGAGCGACTAACACTTTCACTTTCAGGTAAACGACAAGGTCCTACTGTAGAGCACCAGGAACTATATTCAATATCCTGTGATAAACCATAATGGAAAAGAATATGAAAACATATATATATATATGTAAGTATATATATATATATATAAAATATATATAACTGAATCACATTGCTTCAATTAGTAGAAATTAATACAACATTGTAAATGAACTATACTTAAGTAAAATACATTTTTTAAAAAAGAACCGTTATAATTAGTTCTAGATCATCAAATGAGAAAACTGAAGGTCATAAGAAGGCCATCAGTTATCCAAGGCCACAGAGAAGAATGAGAACTTCTACCCTAACTCCATGTCTCTGAGCCCAAAGCTTCCCTTGTCACTTTACACTGTCTTGAAATCCTATCTGAAAATCCTGATCCTCACACTAACTTGGAGACTGGCAAACCACAGAGGAAGAGGTGGCAGAGGGGCAGAGATGAGGAAGAGGTAGCTGAGCCTTGGCGTCTCCCATGTCTTCCTCCCTTTTATCAAAAAGGAAAGTACATTCTATGTTAACCTCAACACATGCTGAAAGTTTCCCATTTCTTAAAATTTCCTCATTAGGGAAAAAAGCCCCATAGGTGCTGTGCTTAGTTGCTTGAGTTGTGTCCAACTTTTTGTGATCCTATGGACTGTAGCTGGCCCCATAGTAGTAATTCCCAATTTAAGTATGTGTAAGAATCACTTAAGGGGATTTGATTCAATGGTTTGAGGACTGGGGCACAGATATTTGAATATTTAATGAACACTCCAGTACATGTTGATGTATGTACTCCCACTCCCCACTGAGACAGAAGCAGCTCCAGTCCTAGGACATTGTAAATTTTCTCTCATAGTTTCTCTTAGTAGTAGCTACACTCTACTTCCCTTCCACTATTTCTGCACCCACTCGAGATATTGCTTTTTTTTCCACGCTAAATTTGCTGATCATGTAATATGTGTGGCATCAAGAATCTATATTATGTAGATCACTTTCCTGCAATATAGCAAGCCTGACACTGTCATAAAAGAAAATTAGAGTCATCTGACAGGGTTGAAGCAGTCACCAGCTATTTCTTAAGGTGATTTTAAAACTAGCTGCATTATCTATAGGGAACAGTGGATGGGTCCTAAATTATTACTATCGGTAATGGTGAATTTAATTTTATTATTTCTAAGATATATGGCTCTGATAATATAGTGTGGAAGATAGTAACAGACTTTGCGCCTTTACAGCATCAAAGAATTGGAGAGGAAATTAATTCAGTTCACATCTAAAACCTTTAATGTTTCAAACATGTCTGGATGTGGCCGTGACCATCATGCCCATCTTTGTAGAGCTGATTCTCATGAACTTTCTTTTGAGTTTCTCAAAGTGATCTGTAGGCCGGAAAGTCTTTTGAGAAATCTGCAGTCTAAAGTAAAGCTGTTTGCAGGTCTGTGAGTGTATGTATTCATCGCATAGATTTGTTCTGAGAACTAAGGAAGACCTACAGAATATAAAAAGTTAACCTCAGGTAGTTGGGTACAGGGACATGTCAAGTTTCCCATGGCTTAATTCTGGGACTGCTTCATTTGCTCTGAAATGAGTATATAAGGAATCTCTGTGTTGTGGTCAAGAGTTTAAAGGTCTGAGTGAAAGACGTGAGCTGTAGATGAAGTGTGGATAAAGGTAAAGTGAAGCATGAAGGAAGAAGAAGTGATGTAGTTTTAAGTACACATGTTATTATAGGTGGCAATTTTGGAACACTTACCATGGTAAGAACTTTATAGAAATAATCCCATTCGCTCCAAAAAAATCCCATTGAGTATGTACTATTATAATTTCTACTTCCAGATGAAAAACTGGATGAATGATGTTTGCCCAAAGCCATACAGTTTGCAGGCTTCCCAGGTGGCACTAATGGTAAAGAACCCGCCTGCCAATGCAGGAGACATAAGGGATGTGGCTTCAATCCCCAGGTCAGGGAGATACCCTGGAGGAGGGCAGGGCAACCCACTCCAGTATTCTTACCTGGAGAATTCCAAGGACAGAGGAGTTTGGTGGGCTACAGTCCATAGAGCTACAAAGAGTTGGACATGACTGAAGCAACTTAGTGCGCAAGAACATGCATGCTTACAGCTTGTAAATGGGAATCCGATTTGGATCCATCAAAAGTAGCAGGGCAGTTAGGCTGGCAATGGGATTAGATTAACCCAGTACCAGCTTCTCTACCGGTATGTCTTGGGCCATAGGATCACATGGGCCTGATGGTTAGGAAACAGAGCGTGAGTAATGTAAATTCTTCCCTTGCTTCCTGGAATAGCCAGAAACCATAACATAGGGAGGGGTAGTTTGTTAATACTCAGTAAGTCCAAATAAACACAATTTCCTTTTCATTAAGAGCTTATAAGAACTAGATTGGGTTAATAATAATGATTATATAACCTGCTTTTGGAGGGAGTTTTTAAAGTGCTAGACGTTTTATTGGTTAGAATTGTTGTAATACAATCTGCTCAGAAGATGAGTAGGGGGATGTGCTAGAGCACTTTCTTAGGACTTTCAGATTAATAAAAGCTTCTTTTGGTTTAGTTCAGCAGGGAATAGCCAGTTTTTGTGAGGACATAGAATCTAATAAAGTAGTAAAAGTTTACACTTAGCATTAAAGTCTAGGGATGGTTCTTCTTCTTCTTTTTTTTTTTTTTTTTTTACTTTTTATGGGTGGTCTGTAGGAGCCAGAAGAACAAGTCTTCAGATCCATCAGGATGAAGCACACATATTGCAAAAGAATTTTTACCTTTTCAATGGATCTAAATCACACAGAAACAAAATCTGAGCCCTTTCATGTGGATGGAACTTGAGGGTCTGATATCAGTCTACAAAATAGCACTTTGCCAAAAGGATTCAGATTCTTTCAGATCCAATACAAATTCTCCTGAAACATCTGGATCCATTTCCAAATGACATACTCGTCGGTTAATGAAATTGCCAGATGTGACGACTTGCCAAAATATTGAGATGCTTTTGTTAGTGAGTCTCCACTTTAAGGGAGCACATGATAGAGGCAGAATCATCATTCTGATCTTATCCTTCTAAACAAATTGACATTTTCAAGTTTTGCAGGCAGATTGCACTATTTGGACAATTTATACCAAAAGGGGTTCTCTGTTTCCTAGGTAAGGTAGAGAAAACTCTGATTTTAAAGTATCTTTTGAACCTTCACAATTTGTTTTTTTCCATTCTACAGAAGTTGTTTATGCCTTCCTGTCCCATCACATGCTCCAAACCTACCTCTTGATCATTAATGTATGAATCAAAAGAAAAAAATCTGCCGGAGATGTCTAAATTCAGATATGTCTAGTTTTAATCTTGTTTTCTACCTTAGTTTCAATTGTGAACATTGTGAAACAATTTCTCTCTGCTAGAGAGAGGCAAATATTTCCTTCCTGAAGGGTGAATCACTCAGAAAATAAGAAATTCTATCCTGTTGCTCTTTTTTAATGTTTAATTCCTTCCTTAATGAGGATATCTGACCCCTATAACCCCTTTTCCCATTCTAAAAGTACACCCTCAAACCCAAATAAATAACTTCTACCATCAAAGAGCTCAGAAACAAAATGCTTTTTGAAAAACAATGGTGACTATGCCTTGAGACTTACTTGTTGTACCAAATAACTTTAACACAATCCCTCTAAAACCAAGCAAGTTGTTAAGACAGTGATGCAGGCAGATTAAAAGCAGCTTCCTTAAAAGATTCCTGAATGGACCCAGAGAAGGGGAAACAACAGATGAAATTTCAAGAAACCAGGGAATTCCTTATTTTGACCTCTACTTAGAATAATAAGAAACAAAAGAATGGGAGAAACAGATAATGACAAGTGACATGAAGATGAGGCAATGGTAATACATTCTTGCCTGCTGCAAGAAAGAGGTTTGTCTATCCCGGAAACCAGAGCAGACTGCTTTCCTGGGGTGGGAGGAGTGGCTTGTCTTTGTCACACTGGGGAGATTTCTTCATGTCTTTGAAGCAGAAATGTGTTAACTGTATCTTGCTTGTTAGATGAACTCCTTCAGTTTCAGGGGTAGGAGTCTATCCTTTTAGGATGGAGGTGATACCAGCATAGAAAATGATACCCGAATTAAACCAGGAAAGGCCTGTTATTCAGTAAAGAGAAACTGGAAGGCTGGGTTTTAGCCAAAGGTTGGCAATTGACTTAAGGACTTAAGGGCCAAAATAATTTGTGGTTTGCCCTACAATGTAGCTTTACAAAGATTTAGCTTTGTCTAAGGGCCAGAAAATGAAGAAACCTGTGTTCCATACCCCAAGGGTGCTATTTCCCCAACTGCAAATTGTTATGTTTGGATCTAGGTGTCTTATGTTTGTTTCTCTTACTCTATTCCATTCCATTTTCACTGAACTTTTCGGACAGGTGGTATTTCCAATTTTTTCTTTCTCTTTTGTAGCATTGCACGCATTCTCCTCTTTTGTGGCGGTGTCGCATTGTGTGTTAGTTCGGGTCGGAGGTTGACTAGACGTGTATCTTTTAGATGAAATCTCTAGTGGCAGGGATCACCTTTTATGTTCTGTTCTGCAGTTTCTAACATTTAAAAGGCTGAGAAGTGTAGGACTTTTCCTGTTCTTAGTTGGATACTTTAAACCTCTACAGGACAGATTTTTCAGAGTGAAAAAAAAAAAAACCCTTGATATGATTCATCATTTACTCTAATACTAATATCTAGCTTGCTATAGTCAATCATTAATTCAAGCTTAAACTGAAGGTCCAAATATTTCTTTAATACTCAGCCTGATATTCAAATAGTGAGACAAGAACACCTTCTTCCATTGCTCTTTTTAAATCTAAGGTAGTTGGAGGTTTTCAGATAAAAAAGAATTTCAGAATAAGTACATTGCATTTTTTTTCTTCCTTACCTCAGACCAAAACAATTCATTCTTCTAATTATTTTTTCTGCACGTGTCTCATTTTGCCTGGACATCTCTTACAGACTTTGAAAACTGAAGTTTGGTATTTTCATATTTTTAAAATGCTAAATGTTCCATAGAGGACTTCACATAAAGAACAAGTCATCTTTCTTTAGAAACATGGATAATCATTTTCTTTTCAGACATCTGTCTCAAAAGGCCTTGCTATTACATACCTTGCAAGTTGAAGAAATAACATTTCTACGAAAATAAATGACCAAAGCCACTTCAGAAAGCTGCAAACTTCAAACAACTTAGTAATTTGTAGACCCCTCTGACATCCCAAGTGCATAATGGATTCACGAAGACATTGAAGACTAAGTAAATTAACTATGAAGTCACAACTCTATTTAAACATTTCCCTCTAAAATCTTTATTTTTTTTGGAAAATATATTTGCTGATAAATATTCCCCAAGAAACCACTGTGGTTTTCATTTCTGTCCCTGGTAGTCCATCGATCCCAAAGATGCAGTTGATAAAATACACAGGCTTACGGCCAAATTTAGCCCTTGTGGGTCATAGAGTCCTATTAAAAAAATAACTCAGATAATCTGGGAGTTACCTTGAAATAACATCCTGGAAAGGGTATTTTCTGCTTAGGTTATAGGCATTGAAAAAAAAAAAATCTGTGGTGTATCCAAACGTGAACGATTTGATGTGTCTATTCCGGTGATGGGACCACTTTATTGAGTACTGTCACCCACACTGGATTTATGGGCTCTAGCAGAGAGCTGGGGACTGTAAATTCTGAGGCCTGCTTATTAGAACCCAGGAGCATTTGACAATGCACATAATTAATGATCATTTGCTAAAAGTATTTTGGGAGATTTTATTCAAACAAAGTAAAAAAGAAACACATTAAATATTAGTCCTCTTATATATTATAGGACATTACATCCATTTGTGTGTCCATAAATCATTTAGCTATGAATACTTAAGAAGAGCAAGAAAGTGATACCAGTGTACTCTCTGAGATAATATTGTCTTAGTATTTGATTACAGGCACAGTGTCCTTAATGGACAGATTCCTGCTCCATATCCAATGTCCAGTTGGAGCTAGGGTACTAAGAAATGGTAACAGGAGGATTTTAGAGCAGGATCAACCAAAGTTCAGGGGTGTGAACTTGTTGATGAAATAAAACTTTTACTACCCTTGTTAGAAGACTCTCTCTGTCTCTCTTGTTGTATTGCCTTCCAGTGATCAGTTTTGTTGCTCCAGTGTGGGTGTTTTGTGTATGTGAGTGTGTGTATGTGTACTTTTGGGGAGGGAAGATATTAAAAATATTTGACCTGGTTTTACCATCTTTTTATTGTGTCAAAGAAAGATAGAAGGGCAATGGTTGCTTCTGCAAGAACTGGAGGAATAAACCTGCCTTTTAAAACAAATAGATTTCTGAGCAGCTACAAAAAAGTCATTTCAATGTGAGTTAAACCAGAGCTGAATCTCTGTCTCCATGCACAGGGTAAAGTACACAGCATAAGAAGAAGAAGAAGAAAAAGGAGGAGAAAGAGAAAAGGAGGAGGAGAAGGGGAAAACAGAAGTCCGTTCAGTCAATCAGTCAGTTCAGTCGCTCAGTTGTGTCCAACTCTTTGCGACCCCATGAATCTCAGCAAGCCAGGCTTCCCTGTCCATCACCATCTCCCGGAGTTCACTCAAACTCACGTCCATGGAGTCGGTGATGCCATCCAGCCATCTCATCCTCTGTCATCCCCTTCTCCTCCTGCCCCCAATCCCTCCCAGCATCAGAGTCTTTTCCAATGAGTCAACTCTTTGCATCAGGTGGCCAAAGTACTGGAGTTTCAGCTTCAGCATCATTCCTTCCAAAGAACACCCAGGGCTGATCTCCTTTAGAATGGACTGGTTGGATCTCTTTGAAGTCCAAGGGACTCTCAAGAGTCTTCTCCAACACCACAGTTCAAAAGCATCAATTCTTCAGCACTCAGCTTTCTTCACAGTCCAACTTTCACATCCATACATGACCACTGGAAAAACCATAGCCTTGACTAGATGGGCCTTTGTTGGCAAAGTAATGTCTCTGCTTTTGAATATGCTATCTAGGTTGGTCATAACTTTTCTTCCAAGGAGTAAGCGTCTTTTAATTTCATGGCTTCAATCACCATCTGCAGTGATTTTGGAGCCCCAAAAAACAAAGTCTGACACTGTTTCCACTGTTTCCCCATCTATCAATACAGAAGTATTGTCTGTGAAATTCAGACACCCAGTGCAGGTTTGTGGAGGGATGTGCAGTCAAGGGGCTTGTTTTAAGTGCTGCCTGCCATGGACATATCACGTGATTGGAGACAAACCACTTCAACTTTCTGGCCTCAGCGTGCAGTTCTACAAAAAATGAAGGAAAATTAATCATTAAGATCACTCAGGACTTCCTAATTGCAAATACTTATGACTCCAAATTGAAATTTTCAGGAAACACATGATCACACAAAAATTGTGGACTTTTTTTTTTTTTGTCCAAATGATCCATAACTATTTTATGTCTCTGGTTCAGTACACTCAGGCATGCTATGTCTGGCTCTCACTGTATATCGTTCCTAGGTGCTAAGTCTAAGCACTTACTGTCTTCCTGGAAAGGAAAAATGGTCTGAAAGAAAATTATTTGAGGTCACACAAGCAAAATTTAAGAGAACTTTGAAAAAATCTTTTAAAAATTTGAGATAAATGCCAATTTTTAAAATTTGGTAGAAAGAAAAATAAAGACTTCAAGTACTTGCTGAGATAAGTTGGTACACACAACTTGCTGAGCAAATTGACTTTTTTTGAGAGATTGTTGTTGATATTTCTGGTCAGTCTTTGGTTGCCAAAAGTAGGAAATTTGGAACTCAGGACTGCAACTCAAATTTAATTGTATTCACAAGCTTTAAATTTTATGGTGACTTAGTCATAATTGTCCAAATGAAAGTTATGAGAATAAAGCTATACCATTTAAGAACTTTAAATGAAGTAACAAATAAGTCACTTTGTCAAGTTTCATACCAGTTATTTGAAGAGGATCTATACATATGAATATTTTTGTCAGTGTTTGTTTGGTACTGCTCTTCCTAGAACAGTTTTAGCCTCTCAGCATGATTTTAACAAGTGAATTAAGGGGTTGGCCAACTGAAGTATTTTTCATTCTTACTTTTGAAATTCAATTTATTTTTGGTATAGAAAAATTATTTTACTTTTTTTCTGGCTGCCTAGAATGTCTACACTAAATAAAATGTGGAAGAAGATGAGAAATGTGTTTCAGATCAGCACTTTACTCATGATTGTGAGATCTTGAATCCACTGTAACTTATTAAATTAAAATTGTCGCTATTAGATTTAGATAAAAAGACTCACTTCCTTAAAAATGGCACCCTTGAAATAGATGTTCTCCCATCATGTCTTGTTCACATTTGGCCAAGTTGAAGAAAAAAATGGCCAATGACACACTGTTTTGAGTTGCAAGGGATTCTTTGGGGGTAGAGGAGGGGCAATGGGCACTAACCCTCATCAGAAGTTGGCAGATGAACCAACAGCTGAGCTTTTTCTTCTATAGGGCAGTATTAAGGTTTTAGTTTCCAACTGTGTCTGCATGAAAGCCAAAGGAAAAAAAGCACAATATATTTTAAATAATGCAGCCTAAGCCATTTGAGCAACTAGAGATTTACAAGAGAAGACAAAAAGAAAATTTCTCTACTGGTGCAATTGGAAAAAAGCTATAGTCCATTTGGTTACTCTGTTTCCATCTCTTAGATACCAAAGAGGCACTAAGAGGAGGCAATTTGAGGTATAGACCAGAGGGGAAAATGTTAATGTCTGTCTAATCACAGGTGAGTATATGCCCATTTGCTATGTTAGTATATATGTCTTTCTGAATGTTTGAGGATTTTTATAACTTAAAAAAAAGCAAGTATGAATTAGGAACCAAGCCTCATGTTTCAAATTCCTACTACCTTCCTCTTTAGCTGTGGTAGCTTTGTGGTGTTGTTCAGTCGCTCAGTCGTGTCTGACTCTTTGCAATGGAGCATGCCAGGCTTTGGAGCAGTTATTTAATTTCTCAGAGCCTCAGCTCCCTCATTAACATAATATGAATAATAATACCCATCAGAGGGGTTGATCTGAGGATCCTAAACAATGCCTGAGGATCCTAAACAATACCACCTAAACAATGCCTGACCAGAGGCTGGTTTCTCATTTGGTAGCAATTGACACTCAATTCCAAATAAAAACTCAGCTGAGAAAAGTAGTCTCTAAGGAACTTTTCTTGGAAGTGATGCTCTGTATCTTTATACATGTTCTTCTAGATCTTTATATTTATTTCTGGATTAAGTCAGATCACCAGAGATCTGTGTCTCTGCACCGTAACATTTATATGGGGGGCTGTCAAGATGTTTATTCTCCACTGTCCTTGTGAAAGATGCCATGGGCTTTCACTGAGTAATGCTGTTCAAATAGTCCTATAAAACTTCTGTGTGCTCCTTTTAAGCTTGTTGTGGGGATGTGGTTCACTGCATGACACTGAACTCTTCAATATCCCCAAGGAAGACATTCCTGTCTGATCTCAACAACCACAAATAATTGTTTCTTCTGAGTTACTTGTTTTCTTCTTAAAATATTATGAATTGTTAAAGTGATTGGGTTTACCTTCGGAGCTGGTAGCTAGGAACCTTCAAGTCAAGTTAATGACTTACCTAGAGCAGCTGGGTAGATTCTTATGATATGGCTTTGTATTCACCTTCTTTCAAAGCCCCTGTTACTCCTGTACTCTTGTTTTCCTTTTTTCCACTTATTTTAAATTTATGATATGTATTTCAGATGTTCTCATAAGTCATCTCAAATTCTTTGGCAGGAGCAAATAACTAGGTGGTATATAAATAAATCAACAAATAATATATAGCAATCATTATTATTGATAATAATAGAAATTGCAACTAAATAGAAAGGAAAATGAAGGCAACAAATGTTTCTGAAAAGGTTGACTGGTGTCACAGCAAAGCTGAATATTTTTAAATATTCTTAAGTAACAGCATCTTATATACTGGGTTCATTGAGAAAAATAGTTAATTTTAAAAATATTTAAAGTTCATGATATATGCCAGGTGCCATTATAAGCTGCCATGAGAAGACCAAGGTGACAATTTCAGAATACCCTGTAGGACAGGAAATTGATTTTAGAAACTGGAATTCAGGTGTAAGCATAACAGAGGACCATTAGTGTGGAAAATGTAGAAAAGAAGAGTTGGGTTATATTGATTTGGAAGGAAAAGGAACAATGAAACCACAAAATGAAGAGGAGACACAAATTATGTTATATGGAGAGAAAAAGGCTGGGCTACATCATGATGCCCAAGGAAGAGATCTTGTCTGAAGTGTAGCTGCAGGAGCTTGACTAAGGATGGTGGTCTCTGTGAAACAGTTTGGAGGGGGGCTGTAGCTGGGAAGCTAGTTTAAGACCAAAATGTGGCTAAGGTTGGAAATCCTTGGATCTCAAAGTTTAATCTCTCCTGGACACATAGAAGATGGCAGCCATTTCCCATCAGAGATAAGGTACAGCACCCAGGGGACAGTGGTATCTTGACTGTTCCCTATTATTTCTTAATATTTCCATGAGAACTGGGAGATTATTATAAAGGCCTTGCCTTAACTATTGCCATGCAAATTCTGAGCTAGTTTATGTTATTCCATGGTCTGAAGTTCATGTCTCAAATATCCCCTTCAGTTCAGTTCAGTTCAGTTGCTCAGTTGTGTCTGACTCTTTACGACCCAATGAATCGCAGCATGCCAGGCTTCCCTGTCCATCACCAACTCCTGGAGTTCACTCAGACTCATGTCCATCAAGTCGGTGATGCTATCCAGCCATCTCATCCTCTGTCATCCCCCTTTCCTCCTACCCCCAATCCCTCCCAGCATCATAGACTTTTCCAATGTGTCAACTCTTTGCATGAGGTGGCCAAAGTACTGGAGTTTCAGCTTTAGTATCAGTCCTTCCAAAGAACACCCAGGGTTGATCTCCTTCAGAATGGACTGGTTGGATCTCCTTGCAGTCCAAGGGACTCTCAAGAGTCTTCTCCAACACCACACTTCAAAAGCATCAATTCTTTGGCACTCAGCTTTCTTCACAGTCCAACTCTCACATCCATACATGACCACTGGAAAAACCATAGCCTTGACTAGATGGACCTTTGTTGGCAAAGTAATGTCACTGTTTTTCAATATGCTATCTAGGTTGGTCATAACTTTTCTTCCAAGGAGTAAGCGTCTTTTAATTTCATGGCTGCAGTCACCATCTGCAGTGATTTTGGAGACCAAAAAGACAAAGTCTGACACTATTTCCTCTGTTTCCCCATCTATTTCCACTGTTTCCCCATCTATTTCCCATGAAGTGATGGGACCAGATGCCATGATCTTCGTTTTCTGAATGTTGAGCTTTAAGCCAACTTTTTCACTCTCCACTTTCACTTTCATCAAGAGTCTTTTTAATTCCTCTTCACTTTCTGCCATAAGGGTGGTGTCATCCTCATATCTGAGGTGATTGATATTTCTCCTGGCAATCTTGATTCCAGCTTGTGCTTCTTCCAGTCCAGCATTTCTCATGAGGTACTCTGCATATAAGTTAAATAAGCAGGGTGACAATATACAGTCTTGACATACTCCTTTTCCTATTTGGAACCAGTCTGTTGTTCCATGTCCAGTTCTAACTGTTGTCTCCTGACCTGCATATAGGTTTCTCAAGAGGCATGTCAGGTGGTCTGGTATTCCCATCTCTTTTAGAATTTTCCGCAGTTTATTGTGATCCCCACAGTCAAAGGCTTTGGCATAGTCAATAAAGCAGAAATACATGTTTTTCTGGAACTCTCTTGCTTTTTTGATGATCCAACGGATTTTGGCAATTTAATCTCTGGTTCCTCTGCCTTTTCTAAAACGAGCTTGAACTTCTCGAAGTTCATGGTTCACATATTGCTGAAGCCTGGCTTGGAGAATTTTGAGCATTACTTTACTAGTGTATGAGATGAGTGCAATTCTGTGGTAGTTTGAGCGTTCTTCAGCATTGCCTTTCTTTGGGATTGGAATGAAAACTGAGACTTAAATCAAATCCCTTATGATTATACAGTGGAAGTGAGAAATAGATTTTAGGGACTGGATCTGATAGATTGAGTGCCTGATGAACTATGGACAGAGGTTCGTGACATTGTACAGGAGACAGGGATCAAGACCATCCCCATGGAAAAGAAATGCAAAAAAGCAAAATGGCTGTCTGGGGAGGCCTTAGAAATAGCTGTGAAAAGAAGAGAAGCAAAAAGTAGAGGAGAAAAAGAAAGATGTAAGCACCTGAATGCAGAGTTCCAAAGAATAGCAAGAAGAGATAAGAAAGCCTTCCTCAGTGATCAATGCAAAGAAATAGAGGAAAACAACAGAGTGGGAAAGAGTAGAGATCTCTTCAAGAAAATTAGAGATACCAAGGGAACATTTCATGCAAAGGTGGGCTCAATAAAGGACAGAAATGGTATGGACCTAACAGAAGCAGAAGATATTAAGAAGAGGTGGCAAGAATACACAGAAGAACTGTATAAAAAAGATATTCATGACCAAGATAATCATGATGGTGTGATCACTCACCTAGAGCCATGCATTCTGGAATGTGAAGTCAAGTGGGCCTTAGAAAGCATCACTATGAACAAAGCTAGTGGAGGTGATGGAATTCCAGTTGAGCTGTTTCAAATCCTGAAAGATGATGTTGTGAAAGCGCTGCACTTAATATGCCAGCAAATTTGGAAATATCCCCATAACACCATCTTATTTCAGAGTTAAGGAGAGTTATTTAAGAACTTTTAAAAATTTTTAAGATTCATTTTTATCTTAAATTGGTTGATACCTGACAGGCTTTCAGATGATCTGGGCTAATTTGGGGATATATTGGGCCTCAGGAAGAAGTCACAGGCAAAAGCTGGGGAAAGCCCTCTTGTTTTATACTGTTTTATATACCTTTCACTTTTCTATATATCTTTTACTTTTTATATATATCTTTCAGTATTATAAACAGAATGATCTTCTCTACTGGCTCAAGGTATAAATATCATCCCGTCTATATGTTTTAAAATTACTTGGTTCTTTGCTTATCTTAACTATTCACCTGGAATATAGTACTTTATTTATGAAGCCTACCACCTCAAAATTTTCCAAGAGCACTGGGGCCTGTTTAGTTGAAAGGGATTTCATGCTTTGTACAGTATTGAAGAAAGTAGGAGGTTGAGAAGGAGGAGGAAAAAGAAGAGAGAATAAGAACGGGATCTGTTGTTTCTTGGAACCCCAAGAGTGTTTCTTTCAAAGATTGGTCATAAGCATCTGTAGGTGAGGCTTCCCTGCTGCCTTACCTCACTCTCTTTATCCTTTCTGAGGGCACAGCAGTGATCCACTTTGGGTACACGTCTGGAGCTCCCTAGCTCATATTTCACTGCTCAGCTCTTGTGCCCCAAAGGCTACCAATGTGCCAGCCTACCATTCTTTTTCCTGACCCTAGCTCTTGAGTGCTACCCTGGTCCATTCTGACATGACTCTTCTATGTCGCATCTCTGTGAGCAGGGATTGCGAGTCTCGGGTTCTCCTTTCCCAAAGACCTGGAACTCTTTATTCAGATTGATCTTCTCCATAATGACTGACTTTTCATGGCAGAGGTCTCAAGAAAAGGTAGTCTTGACTGAGCCATGCAAGATTTTGTTAGATGTTTTGTCCTAGACAAAAAGAATCTATTCATCCTACTTTCATATAATAACAAATCAGACTTTTAGGAGACTCTTTTTTGAATGAATAAAGTTCTTCTCCAAGGTGATTGGCCACCATACCTGGATATAAGAGAAGCTGGCATAATTCTCCATCTTTTTATTTTCCTTTTTTTAAAATTTTGGCTGTGCTGGCTTTTCGTTGTGACACACAGCTTTTCTCTAGTTGTGGCACATGGGCTTAGTTGCCCATGGCATGTGGGACCTTAGTTGCCCAGTCAAGGAACAAACCCACATCCCTTGCCTTGGAAGGTGGATTCTTAGCCACTGGATTACCATAGAAGTACTGTCCAACCTCTTTCTCACTTGGTACCCCCATCCTGTTATATAACTCACTGAAGCAGCTGGAGCTATTTATGTCCATCTCAAAGATATAGAAACTGAGATTCAGGAAGCTTAATGATGTTCAAGGTCACACACTGATACATGTGATACCTCAACATAGTGTTGTTAGCTAAAAGACAGGGACCTCAGCAGGGCAGGGGATTGTAAATCTTATTAACAGTCGTATTGAGTAATAGAGAATGTATGCTGGTTAGACAGTTTTGTATTAATGGAATTTTTAATGAATATGCATATGGATGTGTTTCTATAGAAATGTGGTTTTACAGTAGTAGAATATAAAAAGAGAATGGAAGATTTATTCTGGAAACATTCTCTAAACAAGAGCTTGCCCTTTATAGCACAAGAATGAGAATTTATAGCAACAAACCAGCAGACTTTTCTAGAGTCTTTGAAAGTCGGCATTCACAGACAGAAAGATTAAGAGGGAAAGAATCTCAGAGACTCTCTGGATTGTGAAACATTGAGTTTATGTGACATGAACTATAGAAGATGTTTAAAAGTGATAAGAGAATGCCACAAATACAGAAGGCAAAGCCTCCCTGGAGAGTGCCATCAACTGCTAGAATTAGACTCCTTCCCAACACCTCTCAAACTGATGGCTTTTTACTCCAATTTTATAGCAAAATTAGTTTTTTTCCCATGAACTAATGAAACCAAAAGTCTTATACTACATGAGTGAGGAAGAATTCTGCAGGCATTGTTTTTGTCACCTGCTGAGACTAGGAAGGCAAGGCTTGGTTATACTGATACAAATCAAGGCTGCCCACAGCAGCAACCTACTAGAAGATGATGGAGTGGGACAGGAAGGGTGAAGATAGAGGCAGAAAAGACGGCAAAAGAGTCTCTGTATCCTTTTATTAAGTTCAAAATTAATCACATATAAAATACAAAAGAGCAAGGTCTATAGCCAAGTGAATCAATTAAACTGTTCAAGAAGAAAAAGAAAGCAAGGATAGAAGTCCAGCCTGGAACAGGATGACCAGAGAAGTAACAAGAAACTGATGGATTTGAAGGCTGAGTTAAGAACACAACAAGTACTCAGCATATTATTCTTATCAACTTCTTGGTGATACTCTTGGACCTGGGACATGATCTTAAAGGAACAAAACCATGGACACAGTATGACTATACCCAGGTTGAATTCCTTTATTCTGAACCTTTTATCCTCCTGGGCACCAGAGAACCTTCATCAACTCTCCAAGCATGAGAACTGCCAAAAATTTAAGAAGAGATTAGAAGGGCTTGACTCAAGTATCCAGATGAATCATCAAAGAGAATTCAACATCAGCTTATCCTCAGAGGCATTTCAAAAAGTTGCTGAGACAAAGGCCAGATGGTACACTACATTATGGAAGGAAATTATTCAGTCAACAAATATTCATTAAGTACTTAGAATGTGTCAGGCACTGTGCTCAATGTTTTGTATGATACAAGACAAAACAGATAAAATTCTTAACTAATAGTTTATAGTCTAGAGAAGTTCATATATTAAATGAATAAAACAATTGTTATAATAAATGGTATGAAAGAAAAGATGGGAATATTCTAAATTTGTTTGGGGATGATACTATAAGGGGTGATTTAACAAGTTAAGACTTGAAACTGGCGGAGAGAAAAAAGAAGTTAGCCAAATCCAGGAAGGATATTTCAAGTAGAGGAAACAAACCAGGTAAAGACACTGGCCCAGGAAAGTGTTTGGTATATTTGAGGAACATCAATAAGTCCTCTTTGACTAGAGGTCAGGAAGAATGGCATGACATGAAGCTCTTGGAAGTCTGAAGCCAGATCATGTGGTATTTTGGGGCCATTTCTAATGGTTTTAAGAAGTGGAGTGAAGGTGATTTTACTTGTGTTTTATAAAGATCATTGTTTGCTGAATGGGAAAAAACAAGACCAGAAGCCATCAGACCGACAAAGAGACCATGATGATGAATAAGCTGATGGCTTGGATTATGCTGAAAGCAGTAGAAAAGGAAAGAATTGAATTGAAATACATCATGAAGTTAAAATTGACATACTCTTTTCACATTGCTAAATTTAGGGGCTAGGAAAGAAAGGAAGAGATGAAATAAATGAGACTGAGAAATACCAACCAGAGAGATGAAAGGAAGAGCGATAGCGATCGATGTCATAGACATCATGAGAAAAATGCTTCAAAACCCAGGAATGAGCAGCAATTTAAAAGATGAGATTTAAAAACATCAATTGGGAGTTTGGGATTGACAGTTAAACACTATTTAAAATGGAGGAGGAGATGGCAACCCGCTTCAGTATTCTTGCCTGGAGAATCCCATCAACAAGAGAGCCTGGTTGGGTACAGCCCATGGGGTCCCAAAGAGTCAGGCACAAATGAAGCGACTTAGCAGGCATACACACATATTTAAAATAGATAACCAACAAGGACCTAATGTATAGCACAGAGAATTCTGCTCATTTGTTTGTAATGACCTAAATAGGAAAAGAATTTGAAAAAGAAGAGATATATGTATGTGTATACCTGAATCATTTTGTTATACACCTGAAACTAACACAACATGGTAAATCAACAATAATCCAATACAAAGTAAAAATTTTAAAAAAATCTATCAGTTCAGTAGCTAAGTTGTGTCTGACTCTTTGTGACCCCATGAACCGCAGCATGCCAGCCCTCCCTGTCCATCACCAACTCCCAGAGTTTACTCAAACTCATGTCCATCAAGTCAGAGATGCCATACAACCATCTCATCTTCTGCCATTCCCCTTCTCCTCCTGCCCTCAATCTTTCCCAGCATCAAGGTCTTTTCAAATAAGTCAGCTCTTCACATCAGGTGGCCAAAGTTGGAGTTTCAGCTTCAACATCAGTCCTTCCAATGAACACCCAGGACTGACCTCCTTTAAGATGGACTGGTTGGATCTCCTTGCAGCTCAAGGGACTCTCAAGGGTCTTCTCCAACATCACAGTTCAAAAGCATCAATTCTTCAGTGCTCAGCTTTCTTTATAGTCCAACTCTCACATCCATACATGACTTCTGGAAAAACCATAGTCTTGACTAGATGGACCTTTGTTGGCAAAGTAATGTCTCTGCTTTTTAATATGCTATGTTGATCATAACTTTCTTTCCAAGGAGTAAGCGTCTTTTAATTTCATGGCTGCAATCATCATGTGCAATAGTTTTGGAGCCCAGAAAAATAAAGTCAGCCACTGTTTCCTCTGTTTCCCCATCTGTTTCCCATGAAGTTATGGGACCAGATGCCATGATCTTAGTTTTCTGAATGTTGAGCTTTAAGCCAACTTTTTCACTCTCCTCTTTCACTTTCATCAGGAGGCTCTTTAGTTCTTCTTCACTTTCTGCCATAAGGGTGGTGTAATCTGCATATCTGAGGTTATTGATATTTCTCCTGGCAATCTTGATTCCAGCTTGTTCTTCCTCCTATGGGGTATGTCAAATTAGACGTCATCCATGAATTTAGCAAAAGCGGGTTTCTGGAAAATTAGTGACTGAGGATTGCGTTCTCACCAAAGTGACTGAAATGGCAAGAAAGGATAAGAGGAGAAATTACAGCTTCTGAGAAGTTTGACTTCTTTTTATAGATGAGTGTTCCTCATTTGATGTCTAGAGAGCTAAAGTGATACGCTCCATATCTCCACATTAAGCAGAAGGGGATCAAACTGAACAAATTTCAACTTCAGATTCTCTAACCCATTGAAGAGCGCTCCCCTTTGAGTGGCCTTCTTGGTAGCTCACTTGGTAAAGAAGCCACCTGCAACGCAGGAGACCCCAGTTTGATTCCTGGGTCGGGAAGATCCCCTGGAGAAGGGATAGGCTCCCCACTCCAGTATTCTTGGGCTTCTCTGGTGGCTCAGATGTTAAAGAATCTGCCTGCAATGCGGAGACCTGGTTTCAGTCTCTCGGTTGGGAAGATCCCCTGGAGGAGGGCATGGCAACCCACTCCAATATTCTTGCCTGGAGAATCCCAACCACACAGTAGTGCTCTGTCCAGTACAGCAGTTACTAACTATATAGGGATATTTACATTTAAATAAAGTAAAAATTTTAAATTCAGTTGCTCAATTGTACTAGCCATATTTCGTGTTCAGTCATTATACATTTCTGCATTTTGAACAGCACAGATGTAGAGTATTTCCATAAGTAAAGAAAGTTTGATTGAGTAGCTTAGATATAATTTATCATTCAAATTTGGGCAATTTTGAAAGTGAATGGGGACATTTATTCATAGTCATGCCAGAACAATAGGCTCAAGTCATGATTCTCTTGGGAAAACCAAGACATAGGAACATTTCAGCTTCACTGATTATATTGAGAACTTTAATCTTTTTAATTGAGAACTTTTTAATCTTTATCTCTTCATTGGCAAGAAAATGTTCTTAACATCTCCAGGCCTATATGTAGCTGTGTTAGATAGCCTCTCACATGGCCTCCAGGAAATCCTTACTCTTAAGCATTCATAGCCCTTTGAGTGTGGGCTGGTCCTGTTGACTCTAATAAATAAAATATGGCGAAAGTGATGGGGTGTCATTTCCTAGATTAAGTTTCAAAAAGATCATGGCTTTCATCTTCAACACACTCTCTTGTGTTCTTGCTCTGAAGGAAGACAGCTGCCATACTATGGTATGACAGTGGAGAGGCTTATATGGAAAGGAACTGAATGAGGTGGGTCTCCGGCCAACAGCCAACAAGAAACTGATGTCCTCGGTCCAAAAGCTGGCAAAGAACTAAGAATTGCCAACACCAGGTGAGAGAGCTTGGAAGCAGATTCTCCTCCAATCAAACTTTAGATAAGACTGCAATCTCTCTAGAGACCTTGAGTTAGAAGCACTCACTAGGGTGCATGGGACTGGGAATGTGATAAATGTTTTCTGTTTCGTAGTACTAAGTTTTGAGGTAATTGGTTACACAGCAGAAGAAAACTAACATACCTGGGGTACTCAAGGTGTCATTTTAACAAATGGGTGGGTGGGTGCTGATAATTAGGCATTTGATATGCAAGCATCTCCCTCAAACTCAATCTCTCTTTCTCTTCTTTTTTACTTGGAAAGGGCAGAATGTAGCTTGATTGCATCACGATAAGCCTTCAACTTATGCTAAGTGAAAAAAGTGAATACAAAATAATATAAGACAGGCAAGATTTTCCTCCTTCAATGCATGTGCAGTTGATGGCCAATCTTTGGGGAGAATAGCACTTTAGCACGAACAAGAAAACAGGTCAAGAATTCTATGGAAACGTATTTTAAAAATAGTGCCATTTGCAGCAGCATGGCACTATTGGATGGAAATAGAAATTATCATACTAAATGAAGTAAGCCCAGCAGAGAAAGACAAATGCCATAAGATATCAATGGCATGTGGAATCTGAAAGAAAAAGATACAAATGAACTTATTTACAAAACAATAGAAAACAAACTCCTGGCTGTCAAAGGGGAAGGAGTAGGAGGAATATATTAGGAGGATGGGATTAACATACATACACATTTTACATATACATATTTTATATATAAAATAATAACTGATAAGGTCTTACTCTACAGCACAGAGAACTATAATCAGTATTTTGTAATAACCTATTAGGGGAACTGGTTCTAAATCAGGAAAGGAGTATGTCAAGGCTGTATACTGTCACCCTGCTTATTTAACTTATATGCAGAGTACATCATGAGAAACGCTGGGCTGGAAGAAGAACAAACTGGAATCAAGACTGCTGGGAGAAATATCAATAACCTCAGATATGCAGATGATACCACCCTTATGGCAGAAAGTGAAGAATTAGAGAGCCTCTCAATGAAAGTGAAAGAGGAAAGTTAAAAACTTGGCTTAAAACTCAACATTCAGGAAACAAAGATCATGGCATCTGGTTCCATCACTTCATGGCAAACAGATAGGGAAACAATGGAAACAGTGACAGACTTCATTTGTTTGGGCTCCAAGATTGCTGCAGATGGTGACTGCAGCCATGAAATTAAAAGACGCTTGCTCCTTGGAAGAAAAGCTATGACCAACCTAGACAGCACATTTAAAAGCAGAGACATTACTTTTTCAACAAAGGTCTGTCTAGTCAAAGCTATGGCTTTTCCAGTAGTCATGAATGGATGTGAGAGCTGGACTATAAAGACAGCTGAACTCTGAAGAATTGGTGTTTTTGAACTGTGGTGTTGGATAAGACTCTTGAGAGACCCTTGGACTGCAAGGAGATCCAACCAGTCCATCCTAAAGGAAATCAGTCCTGAGTATTCATTGGAAGGACTGGTTCTGAAGGTGAAACTGCAATACTTTGGCCAGCTGATGTGAAGAACTGACTTATTTGAAAAGAGCCTGATGCTGGGAAAGACTGAAGGTGGGAGGAGAAGGGGATGACAGAGGATGAGATGGTTAGATGGCATCACCAACTCGAGGGACATGAATTTGAGTAAGCTCTGGGAGTTGGTGATGGACAGGGAGGCCTGATGTGCTGCAGTCCATGGGGTTACAAAGAGTCTGACATGAATGAGAGACTGAACTGAACTGAACTGATAAGGGGAAAGAATATGAAAAAAATAGATGCATACATATGTATGCACACATATATATGCTGCCGCTGCCGCTGCTAAGTTGCTTCAGTCGTGTCCAACTCTGTGCAACCCCATAGACGACAGCCCACGAGGCTCCTCTGTTCCTGGGATTCCCCAGGCAAGAATACTGGAGTGGGTTGCCATTTCCTTCTCCAACACACACACACATATATGTGTATGTATATATATATATATATATATATATATATATATATATATATGCCTGTATATGAGTATCTGTGAGTATCCAGGAGTCTCCAGTGGAGGCATGGGGCAATGGTGGCCTGCTGCAGGGTTGGGGGCACTGACTGCTGCAGTGCTAACACAGGACCTCTTGAATGAGGTTGCCTTATTTTCATTACCTCCACCATAGCTTGTCCTCAGGTCAAACAACAGGAAGGAAACACAGCCCTGCCAATCAACAGAATTTGGATTAACTCAGATGACCATTATATCTACTACTGTGGGCAAGAATGCCTTAGAAGAAGAGGAGTAGCCATCATAATCAACAAAAGAGTCCAAAATGCAGTACTTGGATGCAATTTCAAAAATGACAGAATGATCTCTGTTTGTTTCCAAGGCAAACCATTCAATATCACAGTTATCCAAGTCTATGCCCCAACCAGTAATGCTGAAGAAGCTGAAGTTGAACAGTTCTATGAAGACCTATAAGACCTTTTAGAACTAACACCCCCAAAAGATGTCCTTTTCATTATAGGGGACTGGTGTGCAAACGTAGGAAGTCAAGAGATACCTGGAGTAACAGGCAAATTTGACTTTGGAGTACAAAATGAAGCAGGTCAAAGGCTAACAGTTTTACCAAGAGAATGCACTGGTCATAGCAAACACCCTCGTCCAAAAACACAAGAGAAGACTCTACACATGGATATCACCAGATGGTTAACACTGAAATAAGATTGATTATATTCTTTGCAGCTAAAGATGGAGAAGCTCTATACAGACAGCAAAAACAAGACCAGGAGCTGACTGACTCAGATCATGAACTCCTTATTGCCAAATTCAGACTGAAATTGAAGACAATAGGGAAAACCACTAGACCATTCAGGTATGACCTAAATCAAATCCTTTACGATTATATGGTGGAAGTGACAAATAGATTCAAGGGATTAGATATGATAGAGTGCCTGAAGAACTATGGATGGAGATATGTGACATTGTACAGGAGGCAATGATCAAGACCATCCTGAGGAAAAAAAAATGCAAAAAGGCACAGTGATTGTCTGTGGATGCATTACAAATAGCTGTGAAAAGAAGAGAAGCTAAAGGCAAATGAGAAAAGGAAAGATATACCCATTTGAATGCAGAACTCCAAAGAAGAGCAAGGAGAGATAAGAAAGCCTTCCTCAGTGATCAATGCAAAGAAATAGAGGAAAACAATGGAATGGGAAAGACTAGAGATCTCTTCAAGAAAATTAGAGATACCAAGGGAATATTTCATGCAAAAGATGCGCTCAGTAAAGGACAGAAATTGTTTAGACCTAACAGAAGCAGAAGATATTAAGAAGAGTTGACAAGAATACACAGAACTGTACAAAAAAAAGATCTTACGACCCAGATAATCATGATGGTGTGCTCACCCATCTAGAGCCAGACATCCTGAAATGTGAAGTCAAGTGGGCCTTAGGAAGCATCACTATGAAAAAAGCTAGTGGAGGTGATGGAATTCCAGTTGAGCTATTTCAAATCCTGAAAGATGATGCTGTGAAAGTGCTGCACTCAGTATGTCAGCAAATTTGGAAACTCAGCAGTGGCCACAGGACTGAAAAAGCTCAGTTTTCATTCCAATCCCAAAGAAAGGCAATGCCAAAGAATGCTCAAACTACTGCACAATTGCACGCTAGTAAAGTAATGCTCAAAATTCTCCAAGACAGGCTACAGTAATATCTGAACTGTGAACTCTCAGGCATTCAAGCTGGTTTTAGAAAAGGCAGAGGAACCTGACATCGAATTGCCAACCCACTGGATTACTGAAAAAGCAAGACAGTTCCAGGAAAAAAAAAAAATCTATTTCCTCTTTATTGACTATGCCAAAGCCTTTGACTGTGTGGATCACAATAAACTGTGGAAAATTCTGAAAGAGATGGGAATACCAGACCATCTGACCTGTCTCTTGAGAAACCTATATAGAGGTCAGAAAGCAACTGTTAGAACTGGACATGGAACAACAGACTGGTTCCAAATAGGAAAAGGAGTACATCAAGGCTGTATATTGTCACCCTGCTTATTTAACTTATACGCAGAGTACATCATGAGAAATGCTGGGCTGGAAGAATCACAAGCTGGAATCAGGATTGCTGGGAGAAATATCAATACCCTCAGATATGCAGATGACACCACCCTTATGGCAGAAAGTGAAGAAGAACTAAAGAGCCTCTTGATGAAAGTGAAAGAGGAGAGTGAAAAAGTTGGCTTAAAGCTCAACATTCAGAAAACTAAGATCATGGCATCCGGTCCCATCACTTCACAGGAAATAGATGGGGAAAGAGTAGAAACAGTGTCAGACTTTATTTTGGGGGGCTCCAAAATCACTGCAGATGGTGATTGCAGCCATGAAATTAAAAGTCGCTTACTCCTTGGAAGGAAAGTTATCACCAACCTAGACAGCATATTGAAAAGCAGAGACTTTACTTTGTCAACAAAGGTCTGTCTAGTCAAGGCTATGTTTTTTTAGTAGTCATGTATGGATGTAGAGTTGGACTGTGAAGAATGCTGAGTGCAGAAGAATGATGCTTTTGAACTGTGGTGTTAGAGAAGACTCTTGAGAGTCCCCTGGAATGCAAGGAGATCCAACCAATCCATCCTAAGGAGATCAGGCCTGGGTGTTTATTGGAAGGACTGATGCTGAAGCTGAAGCTCCAATACTTTGGCCACCTGATGCAAAGAGCTGACTCATTGGAAAAGACCCTGATGCTGGGAAAGATTGACGGCGGGAGGAGAAGGGGACGACAGAGGATGAGATGGCTGGATGGCATCACCGACTCAATGGACATGAGTTTGGGTGAGCTCCAGGGAGTTGGTGATGGACAGGGAGGCCTGGTGTGCTGCGGTTCATGGGGTCACAAAGTTGGACATGACTGTGTGACTTACTAAACTGAACTGGAAACAAAATCTTCCTTTATTTAATGCTTTTAGAGATTTCTTCTTTGAATTATTCTCAGTGCTTACAGCCATCACTTGTGTATGTAAACCAGAAGTTATTTAAACCAGAGAAATGAAGAAATTTGAAATCAGTTCTCAAAGTATTTTGCAAAGGATATTAAAGTTGTCACATACAAACAACAAGTAGAGGCTATTTAGAAGTAAATTTGAGAGTAAATTATGTGTGCAAGAGCTGGGGTGATGATTTATCTATTTAGAGTGAGCAGATAGTAAGGAGAGGTGGTAAGTGAGAATTGATAACACAAAAATTTGACTCTCAATGGGAGGAAAGAGAAATGATGGTAGCTGAAGAATATATGCAGAATAAAGGTTAGCATGTTTTGTTGTTCTCGTCTTGCATGTTTTTGGTGCTAGCTTATCTGATAGGAAGAACCACTTGTTTTTAAATATCAACTGGAAGAATCAAAAGGAGACAATCTCAATGAAACTACAAGACTGGGACAAAAAAATTTGGTTAGAGCTCTGAGAATGTTGAAGAGGGTGGAATACAGCCCTTCTGTGACTGCCTAGGGAAGCCCCTGAAGGAAGATACTACCATTTTAATAGGAAGGGAAGCAGTGGCAAGTTGTGAGTCTTAGAGACACAGCAGCAGGACATTGAGGACTTCCTTTAAGATCTATTTTTTCACTAAGAAGTAGGAAGATTGCGGGAAGCAAGGAACGTTATTGGAAGAGCAACACAGCCAGAGGTGTGTCCTCAGAGATGAGAGAGGCATAGCACATGTGCAAACCATCGTTTCAGACTGGAGAAACCAAACTGATTTGAAGACTTCAGGTTGCTGGGAAGTGTGAGCAAAATGAAGTTGGAAAGCATAGCAATTTTTGTACCACTTTAGGGCTGGTAAAAAAAAAAAAAATTCTATATATAGTCCTCACAAGCACACATTGAGGGAGGCACCACCATTGCTTCTTCATAGTAGAGAAAACAAAAGCGTTCAGTGGGGTCAAATGGAATGTACCATCGTCAGTGCAATGAATGTTACACAGACAGAAAATGTACTTCCTCCTGACAGCAGCCAAGGATTTCTCTCTGATTTCATTGTGTGTGCCAAAGACTGTGGGCCAGTGCAGAGAACTCACTTCAGTTCTGTTCTCTACCTAGGCAGATTTTGTTTTTTCAACTGGTGTCATTTTAAAACATTATTTTTGAGCATCTGTCTTAATTATTTATTTGGGACTTCGAAGGGAATAATGTTTCTGGCTTGGAAAGGTTATCTTGTATTGAAATAACTTTGAGGAAGGTTGGCTTCCAGTGTGTCACAAAATTCTCAGCTTTTAATATGCTAATGAGTGAATTGACTTCAAAGTAGAATGGCATAACACACTCAATATTTTAAAAAACATTTATTCATGAGCCCTTTTTTCATTAAACATCTTGTAGGACTTATTTTCCAAAAGGGAAAAAAAAAAAAAAAAAAACTTTGGGAAATGTGACAAAATATTTTTACACTCACACCTAATCCATTCCATTATATGATAAGGGCTTGTCTTACCATGCTTGACTTACATTTTTAAAAGAACTTAGAAAATCCATGTGGCTATTATAAGAACCTGTTTATTATTTATAATATTGAATGTATATCTAAAAAGGAACATGATTTTCATGTTTGAGATTAGGATGCATACATTTCTTCTCCCAGTCAAGTTCCAGATTTATGCAATTCACTCCATTCCTAGAGAACACTAGTTTAATCCCTTTACATGGTTTAGTGCTCTTATATTTCGTATCCTTTAAGCTGCTGTCAAATAGTTTTCCCTAAAAATTATGATTATCTACTCAGTAGCTGAACCCGATGTACCATTTTGTTCCTCAAATCTGCTCTCCTTGTACAAACAAGCATGAGATGTATTAAGGATCGGTGGTAGTATTTGCTTGCAACTTTTACTGAACATGTCTCATAATTCAAAAATGAAGAGTATATAGAAAGGATTAGGGTATTTTAAAACTTTAGTTTTCTCCAGAGAGGCTTTCATTTTTCTACCATAAGCTTAAAAATGAACAAACACTCATAAAAGGTTTGGATTTGCTAAGAATCCTTGACTACAGGACTGCTGTATTAGTTTTGCTCTAAAAGAAACCTGGCAATTAAAACAACCCTAAACCCATGAAGGCTTGTTTAATATTTTAACACTTATGGCCATGTCCACACCACAGAAAATGTATTGCTAAATTAACCACAACTGGAAACTATTTCAAATTGCTTCTAAAAAAATCAGCGATAATTAAACCACCAGGGATTTCTCAGTGGATACTTATGTGCTATTTTCATCTAAAACAGTATTTGTAATTTAGCTGAGTACAGAATAGTTTAAAGTAAGATAGGCAGGGAGCTGCTGGATGATGAATTAATGTGAGACAACAAAGGTCAGAACAGGCAGAAGAAAGTTATTTCAGACATCTTGGTGTGCAACTTCAACTGATGTGGAGTAGTCAGACTTGGACAGTGACAATACTGTGAAATGGGCAAGGGTTACCTCCTTCAACTTAAGCTTTTGTTACCTCTGTGTACACAAATACACACCCAGAAATACTTAATCATGTGTGAGCACATACATGCACACTCATAGATATGTATACATTGCATACAGTCAGGTGTTTTTTCATCCATAATATAAAACAGAATTATACAAATGTGATATACAATAATACCTCACATTAATATTTAGAATAAGTTAATAAAAATACAAATACAAAAGTGGTAGAAATTTTAAAAAAGCTTCAGAAATAACCTACAAAATCTTCATGGAGAAGATAGTATTAAAGCTAAATCATATTACAGATATGTACATTTTTTGACTATAATGATCTGGGTTGTGGAGAATATTTAAGCTGATGAGAACAGTACTTTAGGAAGAAAATGCTCAGAGAATGGTAAGTGATCCACTGGGATTGAACTCAAGATAAAAATGTTGAAAGCTGAGAGGTGGGGGATGGGGAGTTGAAAAACATAGTGAATTATAGAACTCAAAAGATAGTTTGTGAAATTACTGTCAAATATCTTTAAGGCCGTAGAAAAATATGCATCTTGTTTTATAAACTATGATGAATCATCAATGGTATTTAATAATTAATGAAATCCATGACTGGTAAAAATCATTTTGGTTATAAGAGAAAATACAGACAATTATCAACTTATATTGGCACAACTTGATTTTCTGACTTTAGGCTGATATTAAAGCAATACTCATTCAGTAGAAACTATGCATCTAATTTTGAATTTTAATCTCTTCCTGGGATAACAATGTGCACTAGGATATTCTCTTATGTGCTGGGCAGTGGCAGCAAGCCATAGCTCCCAGTCAGTCTATGATCAAGAGGATAAACAACCAGTATACTTCCAACCATTCTGTACCCAGATAATCATTCTGTTTGTCGTTTCCTGTGCAACATTCAGTACATTATAGGAGATATTCAATACTTTATTATATTATAACAGTCTTTGTTAGATGATTTTGCCCAACCATAAGCTCACCTAAGTTTTCTGAGCATGTGTAAGGTAGGCTAGGCTAAATTATAATGTTGTGCAAATTAGGACTATTGAATGCACTTTTGACTTATAATATTTTCCTTTTTTAATATAAATTTATTTATTTTAATTTACAATGTGTTTAAGGGGATGGGGCTTCCTCAGTGGCTCAGTGGTAAATAATCCGCCTGCAACACCAGAGACACAGGATCCCTGGGCAGGGAAGATCCCCTGGAAGAGGAAATAACAACCCTCTCCAGTTTTCTTGCCTGAAAAATCCCATGGACAGAGGAGCCTGGAAAGCTACAGTCCATAGAGTCACAAAGAGTTGGGCAGACACAACTGAATGACTGAACACACACACACACACAACCACTGCTTTAAGTCAGGAAGATCTGTACAAACTGCAGAAGGACAAGGAAATAGGTGATGCCATGGGATTAAAAGGTAACTGCAATAGCAAGTGGATGGAAAGGACAGAACAGATGAGAGGCAAGGCATAGGCCATTTTTGAAGGGTATATGTTAATATAAAGGGTAAGAATAATCTAGAAAAGAGATTAAGAATAATATCAAGGTTTCTATTCAAAGTGGACTGGATGATTAAAATGTTATAAAAAACTGGGCACATAAAGGACTCATATTATCTTCAACATTGAGGCAAATTAATGTGAAAGTCACTCAGTTGTGTCCAACTCTTTGCAACCCCATGGACTATACAGTCCATGGAATTCTCCAGGCCAGAATACTGGAGTGGGTAGCCTTTCATTCTCCAGGGAATCTTCCCAACCCAGGGATCAAACCCAGGTCTCCCACTTTGCAGACTGATTCTTTAGCAGCTGAGCCACAAGGGAAGCAAATAGACAATTATATCTGGAGGTTAATAATGGCTAATAATAATTTTTAGTTGAAAAATGAATTTCAAACATCATAGATCCTATGCGGAAAGTATTTTGGGAACACAAGATCAGAGAGAGTCCTTTCAAACAAGAGAAATCATTACAATATGTGAATGAATAAGGCTATCACTGAGCGTGAATAAGGATATCAAGCATATCTGTCAAATGTTGAATGTAATTTACTGAAACGGTGTGCCTTTTCTGAGCTGCAAGTGAAACAAAAGTTAGAACGATAAACAAATTTATGTTCTGCAAATAGTGTCTCCAACCAAATATCAACCAATACTCCCTTGTGTGCATTTATCAGGAGAGATGTTAGACATTGTCCCAGACACTTTAATACAGGTGCAATGAAAATTCTCAGCACTTATCAAACAAACACAGGGAAGGACAGAGAAGCCTGGTGTGCTGCAGTCTATGGGGTCGCAAAGAGCTGGACATGACTGAGTGACTGAACAATAACAACACAATGTAAAATTATGTGTTATCATATTTTGATACTATAATTTACTACCTTCCCACTGACCATAGAATAAAGGGCATATGATTTGCATGGCTGTTCAAAACCTACAGTCTTCCTATTTCCAAGATGACCTCATCATGAATACCATATTACAGTTTTATCTCATTCATTTCCTCACACCCTCAACTCAGAGTCTAATGGAAATACAATGAAGTGATCTAGCATGAGGTGAAAATTCAGTAAATACTAGTTCTTGATTGATTGATTGATTGATTGATTTCTATTTCATATTCTCAAGAGCATAATGGAAGCATCAATATCATTGCCACTCCTCATCATCATCATTTTTTTCATCCTGGAAAGAGTACAGAGTCTCCTAATATACATATTCTTAACTTTCTAACATATCTAGCAGTACTCAACTTGCCTATAACAAACATCACACTATAATATTGGTTATATAACTTTCTTTAGACCTTTCACTCAATAAAGACAGTAATCAATTTTGCTTGGAAATAATCCTCATCTGTTTCCATATCAATTTATATGGTCTTTGCCCTTTCATCATTGGCTAATTAGCTGATATTTAAAATTCTTTGATGATTTCTCTGTGGTTTCATGCTTGATTTCTTTCTGAATATTTTGTAAAAGAACAGTTCTGTATGTTTTCCTTGCTGTTGGAGTTCTCTGATGGTGTGTCTGCTTTCATCATTGGTTTTGATTTCCTGTCTCATCCTGTTGTCTGCTTAGTTGTCGTCAATCCAGAACCTCCCCTCCCCGCCGCTCCCCCCACCACGAGGCTGTAGTTTACCCATCCATCTCCCCTCGCCCGCCCCCTACTTGCTCTGGTCATAGCAGTGCTGTGGGCCACAGCGTGTGTCCCCTTAGTCGGGTTTGTGCTTTGTCTTCATGTCTCATTAAATGGTGTTTTTCCCCCATAGCAGTAAGTTGAATTGGTGTATCACTATGCAGTTACAGGAGAAGGCAATGGCAATCCACTCCAGTGCTCTTGCCTGGAAAACCCCATGGACAGAGGAGCCTGGTAGGCTGCAGTCCATGGAGTCGCTAAGAGTCGGACATGACTGAGCATCCGACATCACTTTTCACTTTCATGCTTTGGAGAAGGAAATGGCAACCCACTCCAGTGTTCTTGCCTGGAGAATCCCAGGGATGGGGGAGACTGGTGGGCTGCCATCCATGGGATCTCACAGAGTCGGACATGACTGAAGTGGCTTAGCAGCAGCAGCAGCAGCAGCTGCTGCTGCCCTTTCCACATGAAATTAAGCGGAATTATTTTAAATCTGTTGATTTTAAATCTCAAATCCCTCAATAAAATTGAATTTATATGAATCCCAGTTTTCAGAAACCATTAAATTAATCCACAGTGACATAAGTCAACATTTTGTTGCTGTCGTTGTTCAGTCCAGCTCTTTGTAACCCCATGGACTGCAGCATGCCATTATTTATTTGGCTGCCCTGGGTCTTAGCTGTGGCACGCAGAATCTTTAGCTGTAGCATGTGTGTGCTTAGTCACAGCATGTGGAATCTAGTTTCCTGACCAGGGATGGAACCCAGGCTCCCTGCATTGGGAGCGCAGAGTCTCAGTCACTAAGACCACCCGGGAAATCCCCAGATTTGTTTTACGCTATTGAAGTCAAATCTCAATACAAAATAGATCCTCTCAGAGAAGTGAGATTATGCTGGAGGTAACATAAGAAGGAATCTCTCTACATGATCTTTTGTATTAGTGTTTTGTCAAGGTAAAACAAAAACTTTGCTATGTCATCACAAAGAGAAAGTAAAAGAAACAGGCTAATTCAAACCAAATTATGGAGAAGTAAAGAAAAAAATGTCTTATTACATTAGTTATGTGACATGTTGGGAGGAAGAACATTAATGTTCACTTTCCTTCTTTGATTTTTCCCTCTTTCCTTCTTCTCTCTTCCACCCTCTCCACCTGTCCCTTCTTCCCTTTTTCCTCTCCTTTCCTTCCTTTGTTTTCTTCCTTTGTTAAAAACAACATTAGTTTATTATTTAAAAACAACAACTTAAAAGAGGACTGTTATAGCTAGAGTGCTAGGAAAAATATCAACTATAGGTAATAAAATTCACAAAATTCAAAATGAGATAGTATTTCATTTCTGGCACATATTACACGAATGTATATGGAGTTGCTATAATTTAGTCAGCAGGAAGCTTTCCATCAATGTGACAGTCTTATTAGCCTCTGAAGAGGTGAAAACACAAAGGAGGTAGTTATTGTTCTTGAAAATATGCTTCTGTTAGCTCTTTTTTCTCTAGTCACAAAATGCCCTATGGAGTTATTTACCAAGATGTTTTGGAGATTTTAAACTGTCTAAATGTTTACTACATTTTAATATTTCTTGGTTTATTTTGACCATGGCACTACAAAAGGCAATCACAGGAGTAAAAAGCTCTTCAATAAACAAATTCAAAAACAGGTTTCCTCAAAGCCAAATTGCAAAAAAAAAAAAAAAAA
>SJYQ01003404.1:1103811-1119182 GCA_006410935.1 Redunca redunca | reverse complement strand
CAAACTGAAAGACAAGGAGAAAGACAAAAGAAGATAATACCATACAAACATTAATTAAGAAAAATGTCTATGTGACTAAAGAAATATATTGACTTGAAGACAAAAAGGTATTATCAAGGACAAAAAGAAACATTATATATGATGAAAATGCATGATTATTCAACACAATACCACCTTAATATATACACACCTTTACCTAGTACCATAAAAAAACTAAAGTTAAAAGAACCACAGATCTAAATATAAATCAACAAGTTTAAAAGTTATAGAAGAAAGCAAAGGAGAACATCTTTGTGATTTAAGTTGGGAAAATTATTTTTAGATTTGACTCTAAGAACACAAAACATAAAAGAAAATTTTGATAAATTTTGTTTTGTCAAAATTAAAGACTTTTCTTCAAAACATACTGTTGATAAAATATAAAGATAAATCACATCTACTAAAGGACTTGTTTACAATATATATAAAGAATAATTTTTCCTTAATAATAAAGGGAAAACAACTCTAGAACACTTAAACCCTTAAAAATATGCAAAAAAAATGTTCATGGGTAATTAGCAGAATTACCTGTTAGTAATCACTCACTAATCACTGTTAGTTATTCAGTTCAGTTCAGTTCAGTTGCTCAGTCATGTAGGACTCTTTGCGACCCCATGAACTGCAGCACGCCAGGCCTCCCTGTCCATCACCAACTCCCGGAGTCTACCCAAACCCATGTCCATCGAGTCGGTGATGCCATTTAGCCATCTCATCCTCGGTCTTCTCCTTCTCCTCCTGCCCTCAATCTTTCCCAGCATCAGGGTCTTTTCAAATGAGTCAGCTCTTCACATGAAGTGGCCAAAGTACTGGAGTTTCAGCTTTAGCATCAGTTCTTCCAATGAACACACTGGACTGACCTCCTTCAGGATGGACTGGTTGGATCTCCTTGCAGTCCAAGGGACTCTCAAAAGAGTCTTCTCCAACACCACAGTTCAAAAGCATCAATTCTTTGGTGCTCAGCTTTCTTTATTGTCCAACTCTCACATCCATACATGACCACTGGAAAAACCATAGCCTTGACTAGACGGACCTTTGTTGACAAAGTAATGTCTCTGCTTTTTAATATGCTGTCTAGGTTGGTCATAACTTTCCTTCCAAGGAGTAAGCGTCTTTTAATTTCATGGCTGCAATCACCATCTGCAGTGATTCATTAGGGAAGTGCAAATAAAATTGAAATACCGATATACACCCTCCAGAATGGCTAATTTTTGTTTTAAAGACAATTACCATGTGCTGGTATTTGGATACTGGGCAACTGAAAGGATACTGGGCAACTGAAAATCTCACATATTTCTGGCAGAAATGCAAACTTATATAGTCACTCCAGAGAACACTTTGGCAGTTTATCATAGAGTCACACACACACTTATATACAATCCAACAATCCTACTCCAGAGTGCATACACAAATAAAATAAACATGTACCAACACAAAGGCATTATAGGCACATATTTATATTAGCACTACACTAGAACTACTATTGGAGAAGGCAGTGGCACCCCACTCCAGTACTCTTGCCTGGAATATCCCATGGATGAATGAGCCTGGTAGGCTACAGTCCATGCGGTCGTGAAGAGTTGGACACGACTGAGCTATTTCACTTTCACTTTTTGCTTTCATGCATTGGATAAGGGAATGGCAACCCACTCCAGTGTCCTTGCCTGGAGAATCCCAGGGATGGAGGAGCCTGGTGGGTTGCTGTCTATGGTCCCACAGATTCGGACACGACTGAAGTGACAGCAGCAGCAGAACTACTATATAGTCCTACACTAGAACAAACCATATACTCATTGTAAATATAAGTAATTTGCAATGAGGTTTTGCTCAACAATAGCAACAACGTATTATACATGCAACAGTTTGATTAAATCTCAAAAGAATTATGCCAAATGAAAGANTGAAAGACGCCAGACACAAACAGCAACATAACATGACTATGGGAATAATGTGATTCCCCTTAGGACATTCAAGAAAAACAGAAAACAAAAAACTGTTAAATTGTATATAGAGAGAAGCCTGGTATGTATTTTCAAGAAGGAGAGGTATGTAGGAGGGGACTCACTGCCAGCAGCTCCAAGACAATGTTTCGAGATGCTGATATATTCTTTATCTTGACTGTGGTTGACACAACTCATCATATTTACTGAGAGAGTAAATTTTACTATATGTAAATTATATTCCAATATACTCACCATTCTCACACAGACAAAAAATACCCTAAAAATCTCCAGGCTCAGATGGCTTCAGTGGTGAATTATGTCAAACATTTCAAAATAAAATATTATCAATACATTATACAAACTCGTTCAGGAAAAACAGGAAAAGGAAACATTCTCCAACATGTTTTGTGAATCAATATAACCATGATACCAAAACCAAAGATATTACAAGAAAAGAAAGTAACAGAACATTATCCCTCATGAATATGGACACAAAAACCTTAAGCAAAATATTAGCAAATCAAATCTGTCAATATAAAAAGTATAATGCAATNTCTAATAATAGAAACTTAGTTCTTCATATGAAAATCAATGTAGTTCATTTAAATAATAAGGTGATTTTCTATGATCACAAGGACTAAAAAAAAACATTTGACTCAATATATAACCGATATTTTTATGTTAGCAAAGTAAACAAAACATAAAATTGCCATTATAATTAATGACAGAATTTTGAATGTCCCATCCTTAAGGATCAGAAACAAGGCATATTTATGCTTCTATTTATATGCACGTTTAGAACAGGCAAAAGGAATCTATGGTAATAAAAATTAAATGCTGACTGCTTTGGGCAGGAGATTGCAGATCAACAGAGTGTACTCTGCACATCTAAAGACAAATATTCTGTGTTTCCATAGGGATTACATGGTTGTCAAAGCACTGTACACTTAAGATGTGTGCATTTCACTGTATGCAAATTATATCTCATAAATTGTACATCAGTGAATTCCTGTGTGGAAGCAAGAGAAACTCACATTTAATTAAGTGGAAATATATTTAAAAGATACTGGGTAGCCACCAAGACTGATGATTTTGAAATCTATAGCCACAACTCAGGTCTCTTTCCTGAGTCAGACATACACACACACACATGAATGTATGACTGACTGATGAATTATTTCCACCTGGATTTTTCATATATATTACAAATTCAACATATCAAACATATGTCATATTCCCGTATCTATCGCTCTTTGTTCCTTTGAGTAAATTGCACCATGTCCACCCCACGGTCCAAACTAGATATTTAAATCCTTTCCCAAACATTCCATATTCAACCACTAGTCCCCATGCATTTTAAATCATAAAGATGTTTTGTGCATCCATATACCACACTCCACTGTGATGACTAACATCCTAAATTTGAATACAATTTTATTGCCAGAATTAATGTCAAAGCTTTTAAAATAACTTTTCTGTCTTTGCTCTTACTCATTACCAATTCGTACTTGGCACTGACATTAGGAAGACTGTCAAACGCAAATGGCAAATGTGATTATGTCATCACCCTGTACAATGACATTCAATTGTTTCCTTCCAACCTATCAGGGAAAATCCTCCTTATTCTGTCATCACCTCTTTTCCTAGCTCCCGCTCTCACCAGTCTCTTACCTGACACTTCATACTGAAGCCATATTACACTCCATTCAGATCCCACACAACACCTTAGTCTGTGGGTGTTGGCGTATGTTTCTTCCTTTTCACAAGACACTTCTTCTTATACTGCTTCCCATTTCCACTATTCAAGGTGGAGATAAGATCTTACTTTATCCAAGTAGCCATTTCTTAAAAACCACCACAACTTACTTGTGACACTGAATTAAGGGTCATTTCAGTCACCCCTTGAACAAGCCCTTTAACTACATTTCCCTCATCAGAGGATTTATTACACTATATTGCAGTTGGCTATTTGCCTACACCCTCCTGCTCCTCTATCAGCTTGAAGAAGGTAGAGAGTGTGTTTACTTCTTTACCATTGTATCACTTAACAGCCATTTTACAAGCATGCTCATAATAAATTGCTCAGTAAATGTGTTAATTTGATTTACATTAATTTTAGTTATTCCAATGGGGTAAATGGGCAAATATCTATAATATCCTAACTTCAAAGTTCTCCATTTAGTTATCTAAAAGTTACACAAATCTTTATCTTTTATCTAAATTTGTGTGCAGCGCTTTTTTAATCTTTTGTTAATATATCTGTCTACATTTTCAAGTTTCATTTATGGTCCTATGGACCATCATGTAACAAATGGTCTCTTTAGAGTGAGGATATTTAATATGATGGAAAATTAATAGAACACACAATGCATGTCCAAACAAATTACTGATGGTACAGAGAAGCCCATGAATGTATGAATTAATTTACCACCTAGAAGATACTGAAAAGTATTTTTTGTTGTTGATTTTTTTTTTCTTCTGAAAACTGAGATGATAATTTACTTGGCAATCTAATGCAAAGAATGTAAGGGACGACAAAAAAATATGTCTCACAAAACAACTGGTGATTTATTAGAGATTAAGAAGTCTGCCTCCTGATTAAAAAGATGTTTAAGAGCTGACCACAGGCAATGACTAAGGTTTTACCTGGTGGGCCTGAAGCTGACTTCTGGACGCCAGCCTTGATGCACAGTAGGTGCCTTGCAGTCTCCAACGCTGCAGTCAGGAATTCAGAACCCTCTGGTGACTCTGCTCTTTGCCTATTTGCATTTCTAGCCGAGTGCCTCCATCTTCAGGTCCCCTGAGCTGAGTTCTCGGACTGAAGTCTTCCGCAGGCACCTCTACTAAGACCTCTTGACTGCGCCCAGCGTGCGCAGCGTGGGGGCAGGCAGCGTGCGGGGCATGGAGCATGAAGATTGAAAACACTTCCCTACTCCGACTCATCATTCTGTATTTACCTTTCCATTCTTAGCCCTCTCCAGCCCCATACCTTAGTCTGTAATATTCTTGAAGCCTTTGGTTCATGACCTCAACAGTGACGTGACCCCCAAGTCTTCCTGGACCCCCCAGGCCCTCCTTCTGGGGCAGACAGAATAGGGGAAGTCGGCATTTTCTCTAGTTCTAGCCATTTGCTTATACAGCACAGTAAGTGGTTAAAGGCTTGACTTTTTCTCTCTGGCTTCTCACCTTAATAACTGCACCTGACTGTTCAATGGTTGCTCTCCAGGTCAGCTGAGCTCCTGACAGAAATCACTACATAGCGATACCAACCTATGACTAGATTTCTTTTCACTGAAATACAGTTTACATAAATGCACCATTTAAAAATGTCCAATACAGAGCATGTTAGCATATTCACAAGGCTGTGAAAATCGTTTATAATTCTAGAACATTTTCACCACTCCAAAATGAGAAACATAGTGTTAGCTCTCCCTCCCCTTCTCCCTTGTTCTCCATCCCCACCACCCATTAAACTACCTCTGTAAAAGTCCACATGGGAGTTACTTGTTTTTCAGAGGTTCCACACAAAAAGTCCCTAAGGCAGCTGCAACACAGAGCTAAGGCCTCTGGGCTGAGTTTCAATACCTAGGGCAGAAAACAGAAGTTCCCTTATTCTTTTCATTCCAAGGTCAGTTCCAGGCAAATGTTACAACTGCTACTTTCCTTTGGCTTTGGCTTGTTCTCATTTACTGAACAGCACCTTCCTGTTTCATAGCACTTCTTTTCTCCTTACTTCACTGTCCTAAATGTGTGTAGCTCCGTTTTCAAGTTTGTTCTATCTCATAGCAGCCCCAACTGTAAAAATACTAACTTCTAAAAATACTAACTTCTAGCACAGTCACGGAGAAGGCAATGGCAACTCACTCCAGTACTCTTGCCTTGCAAATCCCATGGACGGAGGAGCCTGTTAGGCTGCAGTCCATGGGGTTGCTAGGAGTTGGACACAACTGAGCAACTTCACTTTTCATTTTCATGCATTGGAGAAGGAAATGGCAACCCACTCCAGTGTTCTTGCCTGGAGAATCCCAGGGATGTGGGAACATGGTGGATTGCTGTCTCTGGGGTCGCACAGAGTCGGACACGACTGAAGCGACTTAGCAGCAACGGCAGCAGCAGCAGCAGCACAATCACACTTAACATGACCACTGAAAACAGAACTCCCCTAGTATTTCAATGTTGCTGCTGCTAAGTTGCTTCAGTTGTGTCCGACTCTGTGCGAACCCATAGATGGCAGCCCACCAGTCTCCGCCATCTCTGGGATTCCCCAGGCAAGAACACTGGAGTGGATTTCCATTTCCTTCTCCAAGTGTTTCAATGTTGGGAAAAAGCAATTATTCCTAATTAACTGGAAGTTACCATGACTCTCTGTTAAGATCTTAATTACAAGAGGGATTACATTTTTTTTTAATTGGAGGCTAATTACTTTATAATATTGTGGTGGTTTTTGCCATACATTCACATGAATCGGCCATTGATGTACATGTGTTCCCCATCCTGACCCTCCCTCTCACCTCCTTCCCCATTCCATCCCTCAAGGTCATCCCAGTGCACCAGCCCTGAGCACCCTGTCTCATGCATCGAACCTGGACTGGCAATCTGTTTCACATATGATAATATATAGGTTTCAATGCTATTCTCTCAAATCATCCCACCCTCGCCTTCTCCCACAGAGTCCAAAAGTCTGTTCTTTACATCTGTGTTTCTTTTGCTCTCTCACATATAGGGTCATCATTACCATCTTTCTAAATTCCTTATATATACATTTTAAGAGAGGATATTTGGAAGTCGGGGTAAGTGTGTATTGGAGACATTTGAGATAATAGAGCCAAGTAAAGAATATGTGTAAAATCTCAAGAGGATGTAAAGGGATTCCCTAAATCCCTTTTCTGCCTTCCTTTTTCTAAACGTGATCAAAGAACCTTTGACATCAACATATGAGAGAACAGTGACCTTTGCCCAAGTTAGAAATTTACAGTTGTCATGATGTTCTCCCAGACTTTTGTTCTTGAAATCAGTATCCTTCTCAGGATGAGTAATGAAAACTAGAGTATTAAGATGGGAAAGTTATAAACAAATGTTTTAGATGTTAATATATTTATTAAAATATACACTATTATTAGGAATATTATCATTTTTAATTCCATATTTCATAGTTTTAAAATCTTCTCTGTATTCTTTTGGTAGATGCTACTTGTGGGAAAATAATCAAATTTCTTCTTAGCAGTTTCACATATTTTTATTTCATTCAAGGAAAAGCACTAAAACTGATTTCAAAAAAAAGAAGGCCAGCCCTAAAAATGAAACAATATAGCTGTTTATATAAAAGAAGTTCTTAGAAGTTATTTCAGCCATATGTTCCCTGTTTTTCTCAGAAACTTTGAAAACAATATTTGGAATAGAGTATATCATCTATGAAGTGGCAAAAATGTAAATCTAAGGCTACATTCTAGCTCACTGTCAATTTACTGCCTTTTGCAGATTATTCTCATATTCAGTAACTGACATCTTGAATTTCTTCAGTTTTATTCCCCTTTCCCTGAATGTGTCAGTGTCACACAAATGGATATAAACACTACAAAGTATTTCAGGGGGAACAAAACAAAGTAAAAACAACAACAACAGAAAGCAATAATTGCAAGCAGTTACTTGTGCTATGTCTCAAAAATTATAAAAGAAAAAATACCGCTAAATGGGAAAAATAGTGGAGAAATTAGATAAAAGAAGAAAGTGTGTGGCACTTGAGAGCAAGAGTTGTGAGTTCTTTAGAACATCACTGAGACCCATTTGAGGCTGTGAAGAGAGAGATGAATCCACACCCTTAACATCAAGATTCAATTTCAGTTGATTCACAGACCAGCTGCAGCCATCAGTGCTCCTCAAATTAAAATCTCTTGCTTTAAATTTATATCATTTGATTCTCACAATAGCCCTGAAGGAACCACTGGGCTTTAATACTGTCCTTAGGTGAAATAACTTGTCCTAGGTAAAATAACTCAAAAGGAACAAGGCAAGTCTTAAGTTCCTATGTTTGCATCACAAGTGCAGTGTGCTTTCCACAATACAAACTTCATCACATCTGGGATTCTTTTGCAAACCCCCGTTTCATTCCTTTGCCTCTCTTTCCTCCATAAAGGTAACCCTATGAAGTTTCCTTATGTTCAAGCCTTCACAAACTCTTCTTCAGTTCAGTTCAGTTCAGTCACCCAGTCGTGTCTGACTCCTTTGCGACCCCATGAATCGCAGCACGCCAGACCTCCCTGTCCATCACCAACTCTTAAGAGAGGCTAAATACTACCAACCTACATGATGCCAACATTGAGACGTGGGCTTAAAATATCATTCATTACAGAACTTAACTTTGATGTCAAGACTTTATCCTTTTAGAAAAATATTTCAATGTATTTTAATAAGTACATATGCATACACACATAGTCTAAGGCATCAAATTTTAATCAATCTGATTAAATTAAATTGAATCTAGTCTCCCACTCCTAGATCCTGTAATCTATTGACACTTTAGAAAAAAATCTGCATCAAAATTAGTGTAGTGGGGTGGCTGTAGATTTGAAAAGGTTTTTGTTTCCTTTCTATGTCATCCAGCAGAATTTATGGTCTCCTAGGGCAAACCATTGCTCTTCTTAAGAATACTATTCCCCGTGCCTAGGACAGGACCTAAAACCTATTAAAGTGATTTCAAGAAATGAAAGAAAGGTTTAATTCTCTTTCACAAAAGAAGGTATTATATAAGATATATTGTCACATATATCAAAGAATTAAACTTTGATTTGGGATATTTAACTGTTTAGTGGAATTATATATTATATTACCTATATATTTCACAAGAGAAATGATTACCAGAATTTTTTCCAAAATAAGCAATTTTTTTTTCACATTCCATTACACAGATCTTATGGCTTCCACATTTACTATACAGAGTTTGCTATTGATCGAAAACTATTTTAAAATATTTACCTTGAATAACCATGGACATTTACAGTTTAATCTTTCACTTCTTTCTCAAAGCTATGATTTAGAGGATCATAACATTGGAATAAAATATCTTTCTTTTTGAAATACTACAAGAATTGGTTAACTATAAAAACAATAATAACAATAACATCAAAGAAATAAAACTTAACTGGCCAGTGGCACTAAATGTTGCTGCCAGTAGTGTGTCATCATATCATCAAAAAGATCAAAGTTGAATATTGTTAACACAAACAATTATTTTATCATTTTATCAGTATGCCTGTTTGTGTATTACTTCTCAATAATACCTTTTAGACATATCCAGACTCAATAATGAAAACCTAGAATTACTTAGGAAACAGTAATTACAGGTTTGCAAAAACTGGATTACAACCTCCAGCAGAAAGCTCAAGTACCAACAGCATGATATCACTATCAACTGTTTGTTATAATAAATTGCCTTCAAAAAGTCAGCAGGTGAAATCAAAATCACATTTCTTAACATCAAAAGCCTCTACAGTTTAATGCAGCAGAGCATACTCCAAATGATTTTACTTCAGCAAATAGGCTTGTTTGTATTCACCAGGTGAATGAAAAGAAAGTCATCATTGGGCTATGAAAGTTTATATAATTTCAACATTATATTTAAGACATTTTTTAACTATCTAAGACTAGTATAGCTTTCATTTTTATTCAAGAAAAAACAGATATTTTCATATCAGTGAAAGTTACAAAAGGATATTAGATCTCATAAACTATAATGTGGTTAATATGTTCATCAGTTCAGTTCAGTCGGTCTGTCGTGTCTGACTCTTTGCACCCCATGAACCGCAGCACAACAGGCCTCCCTGTCCATCACCAAGTGACTGAGTCTACCCAAACCCATGTCCATTGAGTCAGTGATGCCATCCAACCATCTCATAGTCTGTCATCCCCTTCTCTTCCTGCCCTCAATCTTTCCCAGCATCAGGGTCTTTTCCAATGAGTCAGCTCTTTGCATCAGGTGGCCAAAGTACTGGAGGAGTTTCATTCAACATCAGTCCTCCCAATGAACACCCAGGACTGATCTCCTTTAGGATGGACTGGTTGGATCTCCTTTCAGTCCAAGGGATTCTCAAGAGTCTTCCCCAACACCACAGTTCAAAAGCATCAATTCTTGGGCATTCAGCTTTCTTCACATCCATACATGACCATTGGAAAAACCATAGCCTTGACTAGATGGACCTTTGTTGGCAAAGTAATGTCTCTGGTTTTTTATATGCTGTCTAGGTTGGTCATAACTTTCCTTCCAAGAAGTAAGTGACTTTTAATTTCATGGCTGTAGTCACCATCTGCAGTGATTTTGGAGCCCAGAAAAATAAAGGCAGCCATTTTTTCCACTGTTTCCCCATCTATTTGCCAAGAAGTGATGGGACCAGATATCATAATCTTCGTTTTCTGAATGTTGAGCTTTAAGCCAACTTTTTCACTCTCCTCTTTCACTTTCATCAAGAGGCTCTTTAGTTTTTCTTCACTTTCTGCCATAAGGGTGGTGTCATCTGCATATCTGAGGGTATTGATATTTCTCCCAGCAATCTTGATTCCAGCTTGTGCTTCTTCCAGTCCAGTGTTTCTCATGATGTACTCTGCATAGAAGTTAAATAAGCAGGGTGACAATATACAGCCTTGACAGACTCCTTTTCCTATTTGGAACCAGTCTGTTGTTCCATGTCCAGTTCGAACTGTTGCTTCCTGACCTGCATATAGGTTTCTTGAGAGGCAGGTCAGGTGGTCTGGTATTCCCAGAAGAATTTTCTACAGTTTATTGTGATCCACACAGTCAAAGGCTTTGGCATAGTCAATAAAGCAGAAATAGATGTTTTTCTGGAACTCTCTGGCTTTTTCCATGATCCAGTGGATGTTGGCAATTTGAACTCTGGTTCCTCTGCCTTTTCTAAAACCAGCTTGAACATTTGGATGTTCATGGTTCACGTATTGCTGAAACCTGGCTTAGAGAATTTTGAGCATTACTTTACTAGCATGTGAGATAAGTGCAATTGGTATTGGAATGAAAACTGACCTTTTCCAGTCCTGTGGCCACTGCTGAGTTTTCCAAATGTGCTGGCATATTGAGTGCAGCCCTTTCACAGTGTCATTTTTCAGGTTTCGAAATAGCTCAACTGGAATTCCATCACCTCCACTAGCTTTGTTTGTAGTGATGCTTTCTAAGGCCCACTTGAATTCACATTCCAGGATGTCTGGCTCTCAGTGAGTGATCACACCATTGTGATTATCTGGGTCATGAAGATCTTTTTGTACAGTTCTTCTGTGCATAATATGTTCATACATTATTTTATATCGGTTATGAAGCTACAACTATAAAATATAGTCTTTAAGTTCTTGTATGGAAAACAGTGGTATTTGATGAAGCTTAGTTTTCATGTTTTAATGTCATATTCAGCTAGGGCAGAGGACAAAATAAAGGCAAGCCATCCTCTCTCAGGCCCATCCCTTTCCAGTTCGCTTCACAGCAGGTATAAGTGCTTTGAACATATAGGTATAGTCTTGACACTCCTTTATCCTCACTAACAAGGCTGACAGTGGGCTAGAAAGACTGGTTTCAATACTTGAGTGAAAGGGAGTAAGCAAGTGAAATTAAATGCCTAGTATTTTTTATCTTTCTGTCCTAAGCCCAGGATCTGGTATGCTTAGAGATGTGTTCCCAAATTTTAAGATTCATAAGCACCACCTAGGGAGTTTAACACAGATTTCTAGATCCTCTCTCAGGCCTAACAACTGGAACAGGATTAAGTATCTGAATTTTTAGCCAGAACTCCAGGGAATCATAAATAGATGAAATTTTAATAAACAGTTCAGTTCAGTTGCTCAGTCGTGTCCAACTCTTTGCCAGCCCATGGACTGCAGCATGCCAGGCTTCCCTGTCCATCACCAACTCCCAGAGCTTGATCAAACTCATGTCCATCAAGTCAGTGATGCCATCCAACCATCTCATCCTCTGTCGTCCCCTTCTCCTCCTGCCTTCAATCTTTCCCAGCATCAGGGTCTTTCCCAATGAGTCAGTTCTATGCATCAGGTGGCCAAAGTATTGGAATGTGTGCATCAGTCCTGCCAATGAAAATTTCAGGACTGATTTCTTTTAGGATTGACTAGTTTGATATGCTTTCACTTGAAGGGACTCTCAAGAGTCTTCTCCAACACCAGTGTTCAAAAGCATCAATTCTTCAGCAATATGCTTTCTTTATGGATCAACGTTCACATTCATACATGACTACTGGAAAAACCATTGCTTTGACTAGACAGACCTTTGTCAGCAAAGTCATGTCTCTGCTTTTTAATACACTGTCTAGTTTTGTCATAGCTTTTCTTCCAAGGAGCAAGCATCTTTTAATTTCATGGCTGCAGTCAGCATTTGCAGTGATTTTGGAGCCCAAGAAAATAAAGTCTGTCACTGTTTCCATTGTTTCCCCACCTATTTGCCATGAAGTGATAGGGCTGGATGTCATGATCAATTACAACATGACATTGGTTCATCTATAAGCATCATGACTTGCCCTCAAGAAACCTGCCTGCCTCCAAACACTGGATATAGTCTACAGTCACTTCTTATAGGACTGGTCCAACAGCACTCTAAGGCACCTGACACTGGATCCACCTGTTTCCTGTCTTCCTATCTCTTCTCTACCTGTGACTATTGAGACTTAAGCGGGCTTGGAATTTACTACTACAAGAAACTAGTATCCTTTTTCTGTATATTCTAATGTTTATAATATAATACACAGAATAATTCACATATACAGATATTAAAATTAATGCACAAAAGGACAGAAGTATCTTATATAATCATAATAACCTTGAGGAATCATGAGAAAGTCCAGTGGCATTTCAGAAGTATTAAGTTGCCTTAAGGTATGAGAATGAGTTTACTAAGCTAAATAACATATGATAGAAAAATATATATAACTTTGTGAGTTAACATAGGATTGGCTAATGGGCTTCAATATAAACAATTTCACAGTAAAATATTGTGGAAAAAAAAAGAAACCCATGACCATGATGCCTTGCAAACTTCCAATTACCGTCCAGGAAAAGAAGCCAAGAGTATCTGTGCTTTATTCCCTGAGGTTATTCTGCGGCAAACTAAATAAGGTTAACAAACTGATGACATTCTAGGCTTTGTAAACTCATAATAAAGCAAAGCCTGCTCTTTTCTGTCAAGTAGAATTCCTTGTGTTTTAGTGTAGTGTGTAGTTTCTAGTGCTTCACAAAATATAAAGCAGAAAAAAATATGAAGGGAACAACAAATAAGATAGCAAAGCAATGGAGAGATTTCAAACGAGAAAAGACTGGAGTGGAACTCCTGATCAGAAAGATCAGGAATTAAATGACCATGAGAAAAGGAAAAAAATTATAAACAATTCAATCAAAGAAATAAGATTTTCATTATCAAATCCTAATATGTCTAAAGAAAGTTTAAACCCTTTTAAGTTCAATAGAAATTATTAAGAGAAAGAAAATACGCTATTTACTATAGATGCTATAGTTATAACTATCAGTACAGTTCAGTTCAGTTCAGTCACTCAGTCGTGTCTGATTCTTTGTGACCCCATGGACTGCAGAAGGCCAGGCCTCCCTGTCCATCACCAACTCCCAGAGTTTACTCAGACTCATGGCCACTGAGTTGGTGATGCCATCCAACCATCTCATAGTCTGTCATCCCCTTCTTCTGCCTTCAATCTTTCACAGCATGAGGGTCTTTTCAAATGAGTCAGTTCTTTGCATCAGGTGGGCAAAATATTGAAGTTTCAATTTCACCCAGGAATCCTTCCAATGAATATTCAGGACTGATTTCCTTTAGGATGGACTGGTTGGATCTCCTTGCAGTCCATGGGTCTCTCGAGAGTCTTCTCCAACACCACAGTTCAAAAGCATCAATTCTTTGGTGCTCAGCTTTCTTTATGGACCAGCTCTCACATTATATATGACTTATGGAAAAAATATAGCCTTGACTAGATGGACTTATGTTGGCAAAGTAATGTCTCTGCTTTTTAATATGCTGTCTGGGTTGGTCATAACTTTTCTTCCAAGAGCAAGAGTCTTTTAATTTCATGGCTGCAGTCACCATCTACAGTGATCCTGGAGCCCCCAAAACTAGAGTCTGCCACTGTTTCCAACTTTTGTCCATCTATTTGCCATGAAGTGATGGGACCAGATGCCATGATCTTCAATTTCTGATTGTTGAGCTTTAAGCCAACTTTTTCACTCTCTTCTTTCAATTTCATCCAAAGGTTCCTTAGTTCTTCTTCACTTTATGCCATACAGGTGGTGTAATCTGCATATCTGAGGTTATTGATATTTCTCCCACAATCTTGATTCCAGCTTGTGCTACATCAAGCCCAGCATTTCTCATGATGTACTCTGCATATAAGTTAAATAAGCAGGGTGACAATTTACAGCCTTGATGTACTCCTTTTCCTATTTGGAACCAGTCTGTTGTATCATGTACAGTTCTAACTGTTGCTTCCTGACCTGCATACAGATTTCTAAGGAGGCAGGTCAGGTGGTCTGGTACTCCCATCTCTTGAAGAGTTTTCCAGAGTTTGTTGTGGTCCACACAGTCAAAGGCTTTGGCATACTTATAGACAGAAGTAGATGTTTTTCTGGAACTCTCTTGCTTTCTTGATGATCCAACAGATGTTGGCTATTTGATCTATGGTTCCTCTGCCTTTTTCTAAATCCAGATTGAACATCTGGAGGTTCACAGTTCATGTACTGTTGAAGCCTGGTCTTTCATAGAACCGTGTAGCTTCAGCTTCTTCAGCATTACTGGTAGGAGCATAGACTTGGATTACTGTGATATTGAATAGTTTGCCTTGGAAACAAACAGAGATCATTCTGTCTTTTTTGAGATCACATACAATTACTGCATTTTGGAGTCTTTTGTTGACTATGATGGCTACTCCATTTCTTTAAAGGGATTCTTGCCCACAGTAGTAGATATAATGGTCTTCTGAATTAAATTCACCAATTCCAGTCCATTTTACTAATACTGCAGTAAATAAACTGAATGGAGGCAGGAGTGAGAGAGAGAGGAGGTCAGGAAAGGCCAGGGGTGATATATTCTTATCTTATAAGAATGCGGTCAAAATACTATTTCTAGAGTTTATGGAAAGGAGATAAATGTATAGATATAGTATTTAAGTTACAAATATAATGAGGAAGTAAAAAAATATGATATAACTGTATTGGTTGGTTGTGGAGGAAAGAGAGAGGAAGGAGGGTAGTTATAACCTGATAGAAAATCAGCAGAACATGTCTATCATGAACTAATCATTGTTTCAATTTTTACTCTTTAGAAATATGAAACAACTCCAAAAATAATAAAACCCTGATCTATTTATGAACTATTATATCTCTAGCTATGGG
>SJYQ01003404.1:1076167-1095660 GCA_006410935.1 Redunca redunca | reverse complement strand
GACTCTTTTGTTGACCATGATGGCTACTCCATTTCTTCTGAGGGATTCCTGCCCGCAGGAGTAGATATAATGGTCATCTGAGTTAAATTCACCCATTCCAGTCCATTTTAGTTCTCTGATTCCTAGAATGTCGACGTTCACTCTTGCCATCTCTTGTTTGACCACGTCCAATTTGCCTTGATTCATGGACTTGACATTCCAGGTTCCTATGCAATATTGCTCTTTACAGCATCAGACCTTGCTTCTATCACCAGTCACATCCACAGCTGGGTATTGTTTATGCTTTGGCTCCATCCCTTCATTCTTTCTGGAGTTATTTCTCCACTGATCTCCAGTAGCATATTGGGCACCTACTGACCTGGGGAGTTCCTCTTTCAGTGTTCTATCATTTGTCTTGTTTACATGCCACTCTACATTATGAGTTGATAGGTAGAGTTTGGCTTTGAAAATCTGTTTTGACCAATTCCAGGGTGTAAGAGTCTGATTGCCACTGGGTAATTGTCAAGATGACATTATCCTGTAAGACTCCTTGATGGTCAGGCATCCAGCCTCCTCACGGTAAAAACTCTACATGTCCATGTGCTTTGCTCCTTCTTAGTTATAGCAAGAGTTATAATAACACTTTATATGTTCAATTCAGTTCAGTTCAGTAGCTCAGTCATGTCCAACTCTGTGACCCCTTGGACTACAGCATGCCAGGCCTCCCTGTATATCACCAACTCCCAAAATTTATTCAAACTCATGTCCATTAAGTTGGTGATGCCATCCAACCATCTCATCTTCTGTTGTCCCCTTCTCCTCCTGCCTTCAATCTTTCCCAACATCCAGGTCTTTTCAAATGAGTCAGTTCTTCACATCAGGTGGCCAAAGTATTGGAGTTTCAGCTTCAGCATCAGTCCTTCCAATGAATACCCAGGACTGATCTTTTTTAGGATGGACTGTTTGGATCTCCTTGCAGTCCAAGAGTCTTCTCCAACACCACAGTTCAAAAGCATCAATTCTTTCGTGCTCAGCTTTATTTATGGTCCAACTCTCACATCCATACATGACTACTGGAAAAACCATAGGTTTGACTAGATGGACTTTTGTTGGCAAAGGATATGCTTACATGTACAATATTCTATTTGCTTTGCATAATCCTGTAAGGGAGCAGTCTAAGTGATGATAGGTTCATTTCAGAATTAAGGATAATTTCAGAGTTAAAGTATCTATCACCCAAAGTCATACAGGAAGTATGAGTCAAAGATCAAATTCTTCTATACAATAATACATTTCTCTTCCCAAAGAACATTCTTTGGAATACTAGCTATGTGATATTGTCTATTCAAAATTTTATGAAGAATTCTTTTAGACAACTGCCTAATTACATTTATCCTTGAGCAATAAAAAGCAAAAACCTTATACTTAACAAAAGTTGCAAGAAATCTTCTGTAAAGACATCCAGCATTTCCCAATCATATTTGATCTGAACAATTTTTCCATATAGCATCTCTTAATATTGCTTTTCCTCCACCAAAAAAGAGAAAAAAAAAAAAAGAGGAACTTTAGAAATTCTTCAGTGCATCATTTCGCTACATCCACTGTCAGCATTGTGCTGCACACAGGCTGCCATCTTCTCTCTTAAAAGCCACTTCCCAACTGGTGTTGCTGATTTTGCCCCTGTTCTGTGTGTAAGTTGTTCTCTAAAAGCCACTTCCTTCTCTTCCTGAACATGGATTTAAAAGGCACTTTCTAGCCTACTTTGCTGTTAAATACACTATGTGATGAAGTTCTGCACAGTGAATTGTTGCAAATAATACGACTGTTTCTCAGAGGCTCTCCTTCTCTCCTCCCTTAACTGGTAGAGATGTAGAAGGAGGCAGCAGACACCCTGGGGCTGGGGCTCTGAAGGAACCACAAGATGTACAAGCCTGAATTCCTTTTTGGCTACTTGGATAAGAGCCTTTCTCTGCCAAACACTCATATTCACTTAGTTCTATGAATGAATAAATAAAGAGATAAATAAATCAACTGCTTTTATGTTAAACCATTGTGACTTGAACGTGATTCAGTTTTTAAATAGCCATTTCCCTAATCTGAAAAATACACTTCATACTATTTTTAACATATTAACCAGATCAATGGTACTGAAATATGTCAATTAGGGTCCTTCCTTTGCTCTGAATCCTCCAGTGGTTTCCCACACAGTCCACGTTTTGAAGCAAAGATCTCAGAGTGGCTTGACTCAGAGTCCTATATGATCAGACTCATTGCTGCCTCTCTTAGCACATCTCCAACACTTTTCATATGCATTCCACTCCATGTGGCACTGACTTAATTTCTGTGTAGAAGCATTTCTGTGTTAGGGTAATTGCATTCATTGTTCCCTCTGCTTGATATGTTCTTACAATAGATACTGTTACAGCTCACTCTGTCACTCCATTTCTGCTTTTGCTCAATCACTTGGATGAGTTTTTTTCCTAGACTACTTGATATAAAAACTATTCCTTAAAACCTGTTTCACCATGTCTTGTCACATTCCTAGGATGCACTTTTTTTTCTCCATTATTACTATTGTTTAGTCCCTAAGTCACATGTGACTCATTACAACCCCATGGACTGCAGCATGCCAGGCTTCCCAGTCCTTCACTGTCTCCCATAGTTTGCTCAAATTCATGTCCATTAAGTCAGTGATGCTATCTGACCATCTCATCCTCTGCTGCCCCCTTTTCCTTTCGCCTTTAATCTTTCCCAGTATCAACACTTGTTAACATCTATATTATATTTTAAATTTTTTTTAACTACCATTTTCTTCTCTATAATTAATCTCCATGAAGACAGGTGTTTGCACTTTTTAAACTATATATTTAAGTGACTACTTAATTTCTATTGCCTGACATAAATAACGGACTGAATCAGTGACTGAATTGATGAGAACACTGACAAAATTTGGTAAACAAATTTATTTTAAATTTCAGTGTATGTTCATTACAACCTGAGAAGTTTAGGATAGTGACTTGATAATGTCACTAGATTTATATCAAAACAACCACAAGCACTATGACTGATATTAAGACTGAATACATGAAAATGTTGATAATCTTTTGCAAAGATAAAATTAAACCTTGATTATATGTTCAAAATTAAACTTGCAGAACAGGATGTCTAGTGCATATGTATATCATTAACTATCTTTTGAGAATCTTTAAACTGAAAGCAATGAACAAAAGTTTGACATTTGTTGCTGACATTCAGACTTATTTTCCCATAAAGAGTTCCACCTCTGTCAGAGTCATCAACTATTCCAACAGCATGTTCCATGTTGTTAAAGCAGTGCTTATGAGTGTGATCACACCAGTGAAACCAAGTCATTTCCCTACCCAGTTTGACGTGACTAATGTCATGTCCTGGCATCTTGACATCCTTGACATGACTGCTTCTACTTTTGAGTTCCTGAAACTTTCAAAATGAATGCCAAATACCAATTAGTGACCAGTGTAGCATGCGATGCCTGTAGGGATGGAAACTGCCAAAATCCTAACTTGTTTTCATATCACACAGTCATTGATTGCCAAGGTCTTCAGTCACTAAAATTATTTTTTTTCCCAAAGGAATGATTGGCAACTAATAATCTCTAACTCTATTCAGCAGCTTTAAAACATAGTCAGTAAATGACATTTTGGATAGAAAAGGTTGTGTTTGGTTATCTTTGCCTACAGCAATTCAAACTAAGACAAGAAAGAAAAGGTGGCTAATGAAGACTTAGTAAGCCAGCTACCACTGAGGGTGTGGGATTGTACCTTGAGCTTGCTGGAGAAACTCTGCAGTACAGGCTGCATTCCTCAGAAATATACAACCTTAGAGGTGAAGGAAGTGGAATACGTATACACTGATGACTACCAGTCACTGATTGTGGGTTACTCCTAGTAGACTTTAATGCCACATCTTTTCTTGATGGCCATAGGGGTGGCCAAAGTGGACTTCAGCAGTAAAAGGAAGCCCTCGGGGATTATTTCAAATACAAAAACACTTAAAGAGTGATCAGGATAGTTGGGAGTCAGACTGACATGCACTGGAGTGGTAAGGGTGGGAAAGTGTTAGGTTCTCAGTTATGTCCTACTCTTTTTGACCATGGGGACTTTTGCCTACGAGGCTCCTCTGTTCATGGAATACTCTAGGCAAGAATAATGGAGTGGTAGCCATTCTCTTCTCCAGAGGATCTGCATGACCCAGGGATTAAACCGGCATCCTCCATATTGCAGGCAAATTCTTCACCATCTGAGCCACCAGGGAAGCCCACAGGTGATAGAATATGGGCAAAACACTGACTGCATGTGCTACAGAGGTCACAAGCATTCAAGAAGAGGGATCTTCTGACTTGATCTCAGGATGAAGGATGAGGGTAGGAGCACATTCTAGGAAGATGAAATTCAGAATATGGTTTTATCACTGAGGCTAGACTCTGGAGGTAGTAAGAGATTGGATAATAAAGGCACATGGGAATTGAATAATGAAGGACAGGGATTTCTGTTTCTTTGGTTTTGTGTGCAGCTGTTTTATTCACATCTATATCCCCAAGCCTAGAAATAACACAGAGTATTATCTTCAATGCATATTTGTTAAATGAATAACTGAACTATTAGATTTTTCTCATTTCCAAATTTTCTCATATTCTCCAATCTTACTTTTTTCCAACACAGCTATCTAGCTTATGTCCTTTTGGATGACAGCCATACCATCCCACTCATCAATTAAATTGAGATTATCACTATCTTTTTTTTTCTTTTTATGAGCTTGACCCACCCTGCAAATATGCTATTTATTTTCATTTCACCACTTCCAGTTTCATTCCTCCACTTGAAGTTCTAGAGGAAACTCTTACCCTTACTTTTATTCTATTTTTAATGTTAAAGTTACCAGCTTCTGCCATTTCTTTATTTAAAATACTTTTTGGTTTCCCTTCTTCCTCCCCATTGTCATTATTACTACTGTATCCTTGACCCACTACCTCAAGCCTTCTGACTGATCACTCAGTTTTCATTTGCTCACCCCTAACCTTTTATATAACATCTGATTTGACTCTTCCCAAGACAAAAGTTTTCTTATATTATTTCTGCTCATCACAAATAATAGCAATTTTTAAGCTTAATGCCAGAAGCTATACTTTGTCTATCCCCACTCCTAAGTGTACTTCCCTAGTCTGTAGAAATTGAATGGGAGGAAGGGGTTAAAGCAGTGGCTTGTGATTTATCAGTTTCTGATTGCCAGGAGACATACTCAAAGAAAGAAAGTAGCCTGGGTTATCTTTCTTGTAATCATAATGATAATGTACTTCCTGGTAAATAAACTAATACCATTTCCTACAGATGCAAGTACTTATCCACAGAAAACTCTTAGTAGGAAGTCCCTGGTTTCATTTGTTTATGTTAGACAAACTTGTAATTTTGGGGTTTTTGAAGCACAGCTCCCTGGACAAGGTCATATGAGCGCATAACAGTCTGGCTGTAAAATGAAGATGTTTCATAAAAATTCCTACTGGATGAGGTGACTTGCAAACCTTCCTAGGAATTTCATCTATTACTCTGGGTTGGAATGCATGTCTGATGGGAAAAAGAAGACCCAAAGAGACACTTAGAATATCTTAGATCTCTCCCTTTTTTTTTTTTGCTCCATGTTTCTTTATTGCTTGTTTCCTTGAAACTATTGGTAAAATTTGACCCTAGGTAAAATTAGACCATGTCTGACTTTATGCTTCTGATTTGACAATCTGATCCTCAGTGCTAGTTCAGAGCACAATAATAACACCTATCTTTCTCTCGGATTACAGAAACAAATGAAACATGTACAGAAGAGTGTGATAGAGAGACTAGTCTGGGTTACTGAATGTGCCTTTAATATGCAGACACAAGGGCTTCCTAACACCTTACCCTGGACTGAGTTCTTAAATCCCACTGAAAGACCAAACTGGACAGCCACAGGCATCTCTGCAGGGGCAGGAATCTTACTGATTGAGAGAGTCTGGAAAGGTCATCTGGTTATAAAATTAAAAGCAAAGAAGAAGCTCAAATTACCAATCAGATAAATCATTCTTCATCCATAGAAAAAGAGAAAATGAGGAGTGGAGGAAAAGATTAGGGATGTTCCTCTTTCCAAAATCCTTCAAGGTGGAAGGTCCCTTTTCAGGAGGGCCAGCTGTGCTAGTGAATCTGAAAGCTCCCCTCTCCCTATTTAAGACTTGAGAAAAGCTTAGAGAAGGCACTTTAATTCAGAATTCAGTTCAGAATTAAGGTTAGTTTTGTTGTTTTAGTAGACTAATACTGGAACAGTACCTTGGTCATTGGTTCCATGCCTGGATTCCTGTACTCTTAACCGCAAGACTTTACTTAACTCCTTAGCTATTAATACTCACGCTTAGTCCGATGGATGGCATCACTGACTGGATGGACATGAGTTTCAGCAGGCTCTGGGAGTTGGTGATGGAAAGGGGAGCCTGGTGAGCTGCAGTCCATGGAGTCACAAAGAGTCAGACACGACAGAGTCACTGAACTGAACTGACTTACTCTGCTGAGTTTCCTGGACTCAGCTCTGGATCCCTAATTTTTTCTGTACAGCTCTGACACTTCCACAGAGTTCAACCATTGGGATGTTCCTGCCACATGATTTTGAACGGATTATCCAAGTCAATCTGCAGGTCACTCATATGCTTGATTTCTTAGTCATTAGTCATCCATCAGCTCCCTTGTCTGAAATCATATCTTGACCTTAAACTGTGTGGATCACAACAAACTTTGGAAAATTCTGAAAGAGATGGGAATACTGGACTACCTTACCTGCCTCCTGAGAAATCTGTACGCAGGTCAAGAAGTAATGGTTGGAACCAGACATGGAACAACAGACTGATTCAAAACTGGGAAAGGAGTACACCAGAGCTGTATATTGTCACCCTGCTTATTTAACCTATATGCAGAGTACATCACCCAAAATGCTGGGTTGGATGAAGCATAAGCTGGAGTCAAGATTGCCAGGAGAAATATCAAAACCCTCAGATATTCAGATGATACCACCTTATGGCAAAAAGTTAAGGAGGACTAAAGAGCCTTTTGATGAAGGTGAAAGAGGAGAGTGAAAAAGCTGGCTTATAACTCAACATTCAAAAAACTAATATCATGGCATCCAGTCTCATCACTTCATGGCAAATAGATGGGGAAACAATGGAAACAGTGACAGACTTTATTTTCTTGGGCTCCAAAATCACTGCAGATGGTGACTGCAGCCATGAAACTAAAAGACAAATACTCCTTGGAAGAAAAGCTGTGACAAAGCTAGACAGTGTATTCAAAAGCAGAGACATTACTTTCCCAACAAAGATCTGCATAGTCAAGGGTATGGTTTTTCCAGTAGTCGTGTATGGATGTGAGAGGAGGACCATAAAAAAGACTGAGGGCTAAAGAATTGATGCTTTTGAACTGTGGTGTTGGAGAAGACTCTTGAGAGTCCCTTCAACTGAAAGGAGATCCAACCAGTCAATCCTAAAGAAAATGGTCCTGAATATTCATTGGTAGGACTGATGCTGAAGCTCCAATACTTTGATCACCTGATGTGAAGAATGGACTCATTGGAAAAGACCCTGATGCTGGGAAAGATTGAAGGCAGGAAGAGAAGGGGACAACAGAGGATGAGATGGTTGGATGCATCACCAAATCAATGGACACGACTTTGAGCAAGCTCCAGGAGATGGTGATGGACAGGGAAGCCTGGTGTGCTGTGGTCCATGGGGCTGCAAAGACTTGAACATGACTGAGAAACTGAAAAATAACAACAGCCTTGACTTCTGAGCAACCCCCTCTTACTGCCATCCTCAGCAGCAGGTATTAACTTTATCACAGTGGTAGATGCTAAAGGCTGCCACAGTATGTCCTATGCTCTGTGCACAATCTTACTTCCTACCAGATTCTAACATATGTTGTCTGCATACTCCTGTTTGTTTCCTCTTTGAATAGCTAGGCCAAGAAATGTAGAATTGAAGAACTACTGAGTAGTTAGGAAAATAACTTTTATAAATCTCTCATTTCACAAATGAGAAAATACAGTTCAGGTAATGTATTGTCCGGAGAAGGCAACGGCAACCCACTCCAGTACTCTTGCTGGAGAATCCCATGAACGGGCTGTCGTCTATGGTGTCGCAAAGAGTCAGACACGACTGAGTGACTTCACTTTCACTTTTCACTTTCATGCACTGGAGAAGGAAATGGCAACCCACTCCAGTGTTCTTGCCTGGAGAATCCCAGGGACGGCGGAGCCTGGTGGGCTGCTGTCTATGGGGTTGCACAGAGTTAGACATGACTGACATGACAGCAGCAGCAGCAGAACATATTGTCAGTTGCTCAAATTTAGCACCAACTTTTTAACTTCAAGTTATCTGATCCTTAGTCCCATGCTCTCCCAAAAAAGAAAAGGATATGCTTACTTCTAGTGATTGGTTTTTGTTTCTGTATTTTATCCACTTGTACCACATCCTTTAAATCTGAGCTCCCCTCATTTTTCATCTCTATAATTACCCCTTTCTTCTCTCAGCTTTGAATTCTTACCTTGTATGTATTTTCAGAAAATTTAGATAATATTTAGTCTTTAATTATTTGTGTGTGATATTTCATCTCCTTGAGAGCAGAGGGCATTTCTTATAGTTCTATGGAACTTCCCACTTCAATTATTGAAATTTCAGTTATGTTTAAAGAGAAAAAGTTTACTTCTTACATATCTTTTTTTTAAATTTTATTATATCATTTTCCTTCCTTAAAATAAAGGATTATAATTATGGGTTAGGGGCTTGCCTGGTAGCTCAGTTGGTAAAGAATCTGCCTGCAATACAGGAGACCTGGGTTCAATCCCTGGGTACAGAAGATAAGTTAATCACACATTTAAATGGATTAACTTTATTAAAAGCTTCCAGTTGGTTCTTTCATTCTTTTTACTTCTGTGGAAATTTGCATTATTGTATAAGGTAAAAGAAGGACTAATTAACATAAATGAAGGCATTATACTCTGACAATCTTATCATTTCTCAGTTCAGTTCAGTCACTCAGCAGTGTCTAACTCTTTGCAATCCCGTAGACTACAGAAGGCCGGGCCTCCCTGTCCATCACCAACTCCCAGCGCTTACTCAAACTCATGTCCATTGAGTCAGTGATGCCATCCAACCATCTCATCCTCTGTCATCCCCTCTCCTCCTGCTTTCAATCTTTCCTAGCACGAGGTTCTTTTCAAATGAGTCAGCTCTTTGCATCAGGTGGCCAAAGTATTGGAGTTTCAGCTCAAGCATCAGTCCTGCCAATGAATATTCAGAACCAATTTCCTTTAGGATTGATTGGTTTGATCTCCTTGCAGTCCAAGAGACTCTCAGCATCTTCTCCAGCACTACAGTTCAAAAGCATCAATTCTTCAGCAGTCAGCTTTCTTTATAGACCAACTCTTACATCCCTACATGACTACTGGAAAAGCCAGAGCTTTGACTAGATGGACCTTTGTGGGCAAAGTAATATCTCTGTTTTACAATATGCTATCTAGGTTGGTCATAGCTTTCTTCCTAGGAGCAAGCATCTTTTAGTTTTATGGCTGTAGTCACTATCTGCAGTGATTTTTGAGCCCAAGAAAATAAAGTCTGTCACTATTTCCATCGTTTTCCCATCTACTTGCCATAAAGTGATGGGACCAGATCCCATGATCTTCATTTTTTGAATGTTGAATTTTAAGCCAGTTTTTTTCACTCTACTCTTTCCCTTTCATCAAGAGGCTCTTTAGTTTTTCTTAACTTTCTGCCATAAAGGTGGTATCATCTGTGTATCTGAGGATATTGATATTTCTCCCGGCAATCTTGATCCCAGCTGGTGCTCCATCCAGCCCAGCATTTTGCATGATGTACTCTGCATATAAGTTAAATAAGCAGGGTAACAATATGCAGCCTTGACATACTCCTTTCCCAATTTGGAACCAGTCTGTTGTTCCATGTTATCATTTCTACATAATGCTAATTAATGATCTTGAAATTACTGAATGACTAGCATACTAGGGTATACTATTTGACTTGTGGGTTTCTTAGGTGGCACAGTATTAAAAAATCCACTTGTCAAGGCAGGAGGCACAGGAAACAAAGGGTTCAATCCCTGGGTCAGAAAGTTTCCCTGGAGAAGCAGAGGGCAACAAATTCTGGTATTCTTGCCTGAAAATTTCCAGGGACAGGGACTAGTGGGGTATAGTCCATGGAGTCACAAATAGTCGGACACAACTGAGCATGCATTTGACTTTTACTTCTCCATACTGAGAAAAAAATACATACTCAGTGTGCCTCAGTTCTGACTACTGAAAACTACAAAGAAGCTAAAATATTCATAATTTGTAATGAATGGTTAAGGCAGAAAGTGAAGAGGAGCTAAAAATCCTCTTGATGAAAGTGAAAGAGGAGAGTGAAAAAGTTGGCTTAAAACTCAACATTCAGAAAACAAAGATCATGGCATCCGGTCCCATCACTTCATGGGAAATAGATGGGGAAACAGTAGAAACAGTGTTAGACTTTATTTTGGGGGGCTCCAAAATCACTGCAGATAGTGACTGCAGCCATGAAATTAAAAGACACTTACTCCTTGGAAGAAAAGTTATGACCTAGATAGTATATTCAAAAGCAGAGACATTACTTTGCCGACTAAGGTCCGTCTAGTCAAGGCTATGGTTTTTCCAGTGGTCATGTATGGATGTGAGAGCTGGACTGTGAAGAAGGCTGAGCGCCAAGGAATTGATGCTTTTGAACTGTGGTGTTGGAGAAGACTCTTGAGAGTCCCTTGGACTGCAAGGAGATCCAACCAGTCCATTCTGAAGGAGATCAACCCTGGGATTTCTTTGGAAGGAATGATGCTAAAGCTGAAGCTCCAGCACTTTGGCCACCTCATGCGAGGAGCTGACTCATTGGAAAAGACTCTGATGCTGGGAAGGATTGGGGGCAGCAGGAGAAGCGGATGACAGAGGATGAGATGGCTGGATGGCATCACGGACTCCAAGGACGTGAGTCTGAGTGAAATTCGGGAGATGGTGATGGACAGGGAGGCCTGGCGTGCTGTGATTCATGGGATCGCAAAGAGTTGGACACGACTGAGCGACTCAACTGAGCTGAACTGAACTGAATGAATGGTTATTTCCAAGATTCATTACATAAAGTGGGAGAGTAATATTATATAATTAAGGATCTTAACCAATCAGGGCAACAGAAGTACAAATTTGTCAATTACACTTATAATTCAAATTATATCATCTCTTCATGGCTAACACTAAATATGAAATATAGACAATAAAATTTTCTTCTTGAATGATTGGCAAAATATACTGCTACAATTAGAGTTATAACAATAGCTAACTTTTTAAGGGCTTCCTTGGGTCAAGCACTGAATTCAATGATTTATACACATCTTAATCTCTTCTAACATTTTCCATGAGGAACCTATTTTATCCTCATTTTACAAAATGGAAACTAAGATCTTCAGAGGTTAATTTACCAATGTACATCTTGTTTATTGAGCAGAGAGACAATTTTTTTATTCTGAATTGCTATATCTATGTCTTTCTATTTATTTTCCCACATCTTAGGAATACCATCACTTAATTCCTAGAGCTATTATGAGGGTTAATAGTAGATAACAGATATTAAGATGCCTAAGATAGTGAAAGTATTAAAGTAAAATACCTAGGATACTCCTGGCCTTCCCTTCATTCTGTTTATCCTTACAGCTCAAAGTGTGGTCCCCAGAGCACTTCATAGAAATTTGCTATAAAAACAGAATTTAGGGTCTCCAGATGGCACTAGTAGTAAAGAATCTGCCTACAAATGCAGGAGACTGAAAGAAATGAGTCTGATCCCTGGGTCAGGGAGATCCTCTGGAGGAGGGTATGGCAATCCACTCCAGTGTTCTTGCCTGGAGAATCCCATGGACGGAGGAGCCTGGCAGGCTACAGTTCATAGGGTCACAAAGAGTTGGACACCATTGAAGCAACTTAGCATGTGAGCATGCATTAAGGTCTTTAGTCCACAGTTAGAATCACAGTCTGCAGTTTATGGAGATTGTCAGGTGGTTTCTAAAAAAAAAGAAGTTCAAAAAGCACTGCTCTCTGCAGTAGGAGTATGTGGAGAGTGGATACAAATGGCCTTTACATTCAGCTTTATAGAGCAAAAACTATTATTTTTCTTTATTAATCTATCTTTACTGGAAAACATCCCTGTCTTTTCAACTCTAAACATATCAAACAACTTTTCCAGAAAAAAAAAAGCATGAACTATGAAACAAATTATGTAAATAAAAGCTTCAAAAGCTTATTGGAATGTGAAAGCAGTGGAATTCAGGGGTGTATGACTGCATTTCTCTTTTTTCCCCACTGAGATCAAAGAACTTATTTTCACTTGTCAATACATTTTAATTCTGGTGATGTTTACTATTCCAGATCCTACCGATTGCAAATAGAATTTTTAGAATTATATTGATGACAAAGTAATGACAAGACAATCACAGGATCCATAAAGTACTGCAAAATATGATTTAAGTTGTATAGTGTTAATCTTAAAGGTAATTAGAAATGATAGATTAAAGAAAAGAAATAAAATTGCCCTCACAAGAATTACAAATAGAAGATAAGCTGATTTACCCTGAAAAACCAGTTGGTAAATGATTATAAATGATGCCAAAACAATAGCAATTTACGACATCAACTTTGTTTTGGGGGAAGGTTCTTATTCTCATTCTTGTTTAAAAAAACATCATTGTTAGTCTCTTTGTTCCTCATGGTTTTTTCTAAAACCCAGATTTGGGTTGGTGTCTAGATTTAAGTATCATTTAATTCTGAATTATACAATTTGTTTACAACCTCCTCAATGCTGTATATTATTCACTGACACCCTCAAATTACCTTAAACATCAGCTAATTAACATACCAACTCATGATATAATAGAGCTGTGTATCAAATCAATCTGTAAATCCTTTATCTGTAACCATTTTGATAAGTGGAGCAGCATTTTTGCAACAAACTGAATATTTTATTGCATCTTAACTCTATATAATTAGAAAAATCCAGGTTTTGTTAAATAGAAACATGGCTCAAAATTGTATTGCATTTGAGGGAAAAGATGAAACAGAACTGAAAAAACTGATTTGACTTCAGCAGATTTACCATATGTTTAAATATGAAGGGAAGAGAATTAACTTAGAGAACATGTATAAAATACAGAAAATAAAATGTCAAAAATATCCCAGAATGCGACAGTTTTGGCAAAAAAGGCCTTAAATAGATAGATGAGGAAAAATTTACCCCTTGCTATGGTTTTATCATTTCCTACTTGACATAATGTTGCACTTTGTAGGTAGTGTGCAATTATTTTCACACTTAATTGCTTCATCCATTATGATCATGGAATGGGTGACATTCTAGTACCCCCTTGCTCTTGTTTCAGGCCAAAACAAAGCAGTCTTGTCAGTAGATAATGACATATAACGGATCTTCACTATCAATAGATAAGAGCAATGAACTATCTTTATGAAATATCAGCTTCCTCTGACAGCAACCATGTACCTTTTGTGATGGGTAGTGTGTCATGCTCAGTCCCTCAGCTGTGTCCAACTTGTTGTGACCCTGTGGACTGAAGCCCACCGGTTCCTCTGTCCATGGGGTTTTCCAGGCAGGAATACTGGAATGGGTTGACATTTCCTATTCCAGGGGATTGTCCCAACCCGAGGAATGAACCCAAATCTCTTGTGTCTCCTACATTGGCAGGCAGATTAAAAGAGCTTTATCACTAGTGTCAGGTAGATGAGATGATAATATGATCTAGTAAAAGATGGATAGCATTAATTGAGAGCTTTGTGTGCCAGTTCAGTTCAGTTTAGTCGCTTAGTCATGTCTAACTCTTTGCGACCCCATGAATCGCAGCATGCCAAGCATCCCTGTCCATCACCAAACTCCTGGAATTCACTCAGACTCACGTCTATCGAGTCACTGATGCCATCCAGCCATCTCATCCTCGGTCGTCCCCTTCTCCTCCTGCCCCCAACCCCTCCCAGCATCAAAGTCTTTTCCAATGAGTCAACTCTTTGCATGAGTTGGCCAAAGTACTGGAGCTTCAGCTTTAGCATCATTCCTTCCAAAGAAATCCCAGGGCTGATCTCCTTCAGAATGGACTGGTTGGATCTCTTTGCAGTCCAAGGGACTCTCAAGAGTCTTCTCCAACACCACAGTTCAAAAGCATCAATTCTTCAGCACTCAGCCTTCTTCACAGTCCAACTCTCACATCCATACATGACCACAGGAAAAACCATAGCCTTGACTAGACAGACCTTAGTCAGCAAAGTAATATCTCTGCTTTTGAATATGCTACATAGGTTGGTCATAACTTTTCTTCCAAGGAGTTAGCATCTTTTAATTTCATGGCTGCAGTCACCATCTGCAGTGATTTTGGAGCCCCCCAAAATAAAGTCTGACACTGTTTCCACTGTTTCTCCATCTATTTCCCATGAAGTGATGGGACCAGATGCCATGATCTTTGTTTTCTGAATGTTGAGCTTTAAGCCAACTTTTTCACTCTCCTCCTTTACTTTCATCAAGAGGCTTTTTAGTTCCTCTTCACTTTCTGCCATAAGGGTGGTGTCATCTGCATATCTGAGGTTATTGATATTTCTCCCGGCAATCTTGATTCCAGCTTGTTTCTTCCAGCCCAGCGTTTCTCATGATGTACTCTGCATATAAGTTAAATAAGCAGGGTGACAATATACAGTCTTGACGTACTCCTTTTCCTATTTGGAACCAGTCTGTTTTTCCATGTCCGGTTCTAACTGTTGCTTCCTGGCCTGCATACAGATTTCTCAAGAGCCCGGTTAGGTGGTCTGGTATTCCCATCTCTTTCAAAATTTTCCACAGTTTATTGTGATCCATACAGTCAGGAGCAGTGCTAATCCCTTTAAAAGGAAGCCTTTCATATATTCCCCTCTATCCAACATGAGGAAGGTATTGGTGCTTCATAGATAAGGCAGACAGTATAGAGGGTTTGTATTACTTTCCCCAGGATATATGCAGGGCGCTAGAACCCAAGCTGTTCCCGCAGTAGCAAACTTTCTTAGCCATTTATAGTTCTTGGTGCCAAGTGTTTGTCAGGAGTTAACTAACTTAATCTTTTGGTGTCATTGTTCAGTCACTTGTCACACAAAAAAATTAGTGACACACATAAGTCTTTCCTAACTCCATCTCCAGTCAACTTTTACATTCTGTTTCCTCATAGTATTAATATATCTTGAATCTTTCTTCTTCCATCCTTCCCCTTAGCAACTGATCAGCTCACAATAGTCTAATTGCCTTATTTTCCTCCATTCTTGCTCCCTTCCAAATTATTTTACCCAGATGTCACAGTGATCACGCTGAAAAGCCTATCGCCTTGTAGGAAAAGTCATTTGGGTATTTCTTGATAGCTCCTAACTGCTAAGTGACAAGTAAGCAAACACACTGAACAAGGAGTTGTAGTTGTAGAAGCAACTTTGTAACTGCTTCCCTCTCTATACTTAAACCTGCTTAGTGGTGAGGAAAGTTTACCCCTGTCTGACACTAGAGGAAAAATAGAAACATTTATCTTTACTTTTATCTTATAAAGTAGTTGTTAAGATCATTTACTCCAGAACCAGACTTCCCATGTCGAAATTCCAAACACTGTCCCTTACAAAATATATATCTTTGATAAGTCATCATGCCCTAGTTTTTTCCTCTATAAAAGGCAGATTATTTTCAATTCCTGTATCCTGGGGTTGTTGTGAGGACTGAGAGAGTTTATAGAGATAACAGCTACTACAACCAAGCTGAGCACATACTAGGGGCTCTATGCACTAGTCCTTACTCTTAAGGAAATGGGAAAATTGGGTAACTTTAATGTCAAAACACAGTTAGATTTACTAATGGTTGTTCTATGTTTTATCCTATAATAAAAATTTCTTATGATTAATCTTGACTTTCAGTTTCACTCAGCTATAAGAGCTCTTTTACCATCCTTCCCTATGGCTATTAGCTGCTGTTTTCTATCTTCCAGCGAGGATCAAAAAGGAGGAAGAAAGGAAGGTGAGAAGAGCATGAACATTCCTGCTTGACTGGAATGATTGTATGATGGTTTAATAATTTCTGAACCTGACAGGTTTTTAAAGGTTTCTTCTCTTTTATGGGATGCTTTTGTGAGTTCTTGGGGACATCAGGAGAGAAAGTGCAGTATTTTGAGATTATGCTGCACTCTCTGAGACAAAAGAAATAGATTTTCCTAGTTTTCTGAAACTTTCAACCCCAGATTTTTTCTTTCCAACCACTTCTTGGAGACACCTTGCCTCTATAGTCAGTATCTTAGGCAGGATTTACCATGGATCTAAGATCATGCTCTCTTCACATCTACCACCATAGAGTAGTTCGAATAACTATTAGGTTGGTGAAAAATAATTGCAGTTTTGCACCGTTGAAATTTACCATTTGATATTAGAATACATTCTTAAATAAATATGGTTATGTTATACATCTCTTAATGCACATTTCTCACTTTGTTTTTTGCTAATGACATTACTTACTGTGTATTTTGTATTTATTTTAGGCTATGGAAATGATGTTAGAAAAAAAGCAAATTCAAGCGATTTTTATTATTCAAGTTCAAAATGGGTTGTAAAGCAGCAGAGACAACTGGCAACATCAACAATGTGTTTGGCCCAGGAACTGCTAATGCCTGTACAGTGCAGTGGTGGTTCAAGAAGTTTTGCAAAGGAGATAAGAGCCTTGAAGATGAAGGATGTAGTGGCTGGCCATTGACAAGGACCAATTGAGAGCAATCATTGAGGCTGATCCTCTTACTGCTACAAGACAAGTCACCAAGAACTCAATGTCAGCCATGCTAGGGTCATTCAGCATTTGAAGAAAACTGGAAATGTGAAAAAGCTCAATAAGTGGGTGCCTCGTGAGCTGACTAAAAATAAGAAAAAAAAAATTGTCATGAGTCATCTTCTCTCATTCTATGCAAAAACGAACCATTTCTTGATCAGATTGTGATGAGTGACAAAAAGTAGATTTTATATGACAACTGGCGACAACTAACTCAGTAGCTGGACACAGAAGTTCCAAAGCATTCCCCAAAGCCAAACTTGCCAAAAAAGGTCATGGTCACTGTTTGGTGGTCTGCTGCCAATCCGATCCACTACAGCTTTCTTATCACAGCAAAACCATTACACTGAGAAGTATGCTCAGCAAATCAATGAGATGCACTGAAAACTGCAGTGCCTGAAGCTGGCATTGGTCAACATTCTTCTCCAGGGGATCTTCCAAACCCAGGGATCAAACCTGTGTCTCCTGCATGGCAGGCAGATTCTTTACCACTGAGCCACCTGGGACATCCACTTCAAACCTCTCTTCCAGTTTGGCCTGAAATGGGCAAGGTGGGGAGTTTGCACTTTTTCCCTCCCTTGATCTTTTACTTCAAGCTGCCTTTGACTCCTCAGGGGGTGTGGAGAAGTGAAACGCAGAAGAAAGCTCAAGTTGCCATATGTCATTGGCACTGTCTCTGGCAGCTGGTCCAAGATCTGTTTGTTTGTTTACTTCTTTGAGATACTTGTAACTTGTTCAGAGAGTCCCTCACACAGCAGTGACCTCCATTTGTTATTCCTAGTATTCCTAAGACTATGATTTATTCTCATTTAGGCAGCTTATAATGTTCTTTCATTCTCTACTTCCAGTCACTTTTTGCTTTGGCCACTATATAACTACAGATCATCTTGGAAAAAGCTCTTTTCTGGTCTTCTTACAATCATCTCTCCTGTGTGGCATTCACATCGGATCTGATCTATAAGAAGTATGGTATGAAGTGCACTTCACCCCTAGGGCAGTGTCTCCTAACCTTGCCATCAGGCAAGCCAGGCACCTAGCTAGTCTCTTGCCTCAGGACATTATTATATTGTTTAATTTTTTTTTTTTAAGAAATCATCAGCCAGCTTTGATATTCCTCCAGTTCCAGAAAACTCAAGCAAAATTCTCACTGGATGTAAGAAAAGAAGAGAAGAGCCTTTCTCCTTGCCTAGAGGAATGGAGGACAAATGTGTCACCAGACTTTGATTTCCCTCAAAGAAATCTCCCCTTTCAAATTTCAGATTCAAATGAATTCCCAGCCTTTCCTTTATTAAGTGTGAAGGGTTAGTGATGCTAGCAGAACCATTTCTCTGGGCACCTTTTACAATTCTGGCACAGGTGGTTCAGCATCCCAGTTTGGAATGCAAAAATACCTCCTAACTACTGTCTGCAGTCATTGAGCTGCTAATCATTTTAGAGCATAATATCAGTAAGTCTCCTTTTAACACCGGCTTACCCTACCATCTGTAGTGTTTCCAAGAGCATAGGAATAATGTCTGTCTTACTGATACATTGCTTCCCTAGTCCTTAGCTCAGTATCAGTGCACATAAATATTTATTAAACCAATAATAAGTGAGCTGAAGTACATTTAACTTTGAGGTTATTCAGTTCAGTTCAGTTGCTCAGTCGTGTCCAACTCTTTGCGACCCCATGAATTGTAGCACGCCAGGCCTCCCTGTCCATCACCAACTCACGGAGTTCACTCAGACTCATGTCCATCGAGTCAGTGATGCCATCCAGCCATCTCATCCTCGGTCGTCCGCTTCTCCTCCTGCCCCAAATCCCTCCCAGCATCAGACTCTTTCCCAGTGAGTCAACTGTTCACATGAGGTGGCCAAAGTACGGGAGTTTCAGCTTTAGCATCATTCCTTCCAAAGAAATCCCAGGGTTGATCTCCTTCAGAAATGGACTTGTCGGATCTCCTTGCAGTCCAAGGGACTCTCAAGAGTCTTCTCCAACACCACAGTTCAAAAGCATCAATTCTCTGCATATAAGTTAAATAAGCAGGGTGACAATATACAGCCTTCACGTGCTCCTTTTCCTATTTGAAACCAGTCTGTTGTTCCCTGTCCAGTTCTAACTGTTGCTTCCTGATCGGCATACAGATTTCTCAAGAGGCAGGTCAGGTGGTCTGGTATTCCCACCTCTTTCAGAATTTTCAGAATGATTATATTCTTTGCAGCCAAAGATGGAGAAGCTCTATACAGTCAACAAAAACAAGACCAGGAGCTGACTGTGGCTCAGATCATCAACTCCTTATTACCAAATTCAGACTCAAATTGAAGAAAGTAGGGAAAACCGCTAGACTATTCAGGTATGACCTAAATCAAATCCCTTATGATTATACAGTGGAAGTGAGAAATAGATTTAAGGGCCTAAATCTGATAGATAGAGTGCCTGATGAACTATGGACTGAGGCTCATGACATTGTACAGGAGACAGGGATCAAGACCATCCCCATGATAAAGAAATGCAGAAAAGCAAAATGGCTGTCTGGGAAGGCCTTACAAATAGCTGTTAAAAGAAGAGAGGCCAAAAAAAAAAAAAGGAGAAAAGGAAAGATATAAGCCTCTG
>SJYQ01003404.1:1028035-1066393 GCA_006410935.1 Redunca redunca | reverse complement strand
GAGACTCAGATCTATAGAGTGAATTGTTGGACTCTGGGGGAGGGAGGGAGGGAAAGGGTGGGATGAGATGGGAGAATGGCATCGAAACATGTATACTATCATGTAAGAAACGAATCGCCAGTCAATGTCTGATGCAGGATGCAGGATACTTGGGACTGGTGCAAGGAGAGGACCCAGAGGGATGGTATGGGGTGGGAGATGGGAGGGGACTCGTGTTTGGGAACGCATGTACACTCGTGGTGAATTAATGTCAATGTTTGGCAAAACCAATACAGTAATGTAAAGTAAACTAAAGTAAAAATAAAAATTATAAAAAAAATTTAAAAAAAGAAGTTAAAAGGATGACAAAAAAGTATTATTATTACTCTTATATTGTAATTGCTATTGACTTTCTTTACTCTTGAACGCAGATGAATTTTTAGATGTCAAGTCCCTGCAGACTGTTATCTTCTCTACATTGAGATCATCTTTGAAAAGATGCAGAAAGAAAAGCAATGTAGCATGGAAACAAATACATTATCTTATGTAAAATAGATAGCCAGTGGGAATTTGCTGTATGATGCAGGGAGCTCAACCCAGTGTTCTGTGACAACCTAGAGGGATTGGATGGGGTGGAAAATGGGAGGGTGTTTCAGGAGGGAGAGGACATGTTTATACCTATGGCTGATCCATGTTGATGTATGCCAGAAACCAACACAATATTATAAAGCAATTATTTACCCTCCAATTAAAAAAATTATTCTGTTGATGTCCTAAAAATAGTATCCAAGGAATCCTTACTAAAAAAAAAAAAGGAAAATAGAGTTTTGGAAATCTATAAAAGGAGGAGAAGAAAAGCAGCTTACATACATACGTGAATTTTCATTAATAGATAACATAACCTGAAGAATCTATTTTCTATTAGATACATGTTGCATTAAAAACACAAAAGAATGAAAAACTGTTTTCTACAAAGTGAGAAAATCACTGAGACATAAATGTAATGTCCAAAATATAAAGCTTCACAGCATGATTATCCTTTCATTAAGATATAAGTAACATTCTAGGAAACGTTGTGGTTCTAATTACAACATGATGAAATACATATTTTTCTGGAAAATAGCACACTTGAGAATATGTAATATTCATTGTAACAGTGAATAAAAAGGAAAAAGACACAAATATGGTGTGCTATATTTCTACTTCTCATAAATAATATCTAAATAGTTTAGGCTACAATTTTCTAAACAATATGGGATGTTTTGAAAATAAGCTAAACTTATTTGTAAATTGGTTCATATGTAATTCATGGAAAATCCATATATTTCTATGGAAATGATTTCTTAAATAGTTGGAGGCCAAATGAATGAATCATTTATTTTTATTTTTTTAATAGTCAAAAGTTCTAGAGGGTCTGTAATAGCAAATAATTGGTCAGATTGATGTTTCCTCTATGGCATCGTATATACTCAAACATATAGAAATTGATGATATACTGCATTATACACATGTATATTCATTTCTTCATTGAATTACTATGATAATGCATCACCTCAAAGGGAACTGTAACTATTACAGATAGTTATCAATATTTTGGAGTCATAGCTTAGCACTGACTCAAATTTTCAGAGAGGTCTTCTAGCAACTTCAGTCATTTGAATGTCACCGTATCCACTGAGAAAACCCAAAGGTTTCAACTGTCAAGTCAGACTCACAGAAATCTTAAACCTTACCTAGTTGCAAGCTTTACTAATGATTTCAAGCATATACATATTCAAATGGCACAGATAAAGCAGGGGCATAAACAGAATGATGGACACAACATCCCAGAACATTCTCATCAATCAGGGCACACTGGACCAAATTAACAAATGAAGACCCTAATGGATATGTTCAGTGTTAGCTTTTACCCAAAAGGAACTATTTGGATAATTTAAAGAATTTACATTTTATACTAGGAGTGTGACACAGTCTATATGACATTTCCAGGGGCCATGCCACATAAATCCATAGACTGTATGTTTGTTTTCCACAAGCACCCTAGATATCTGGTGACAGCAGTCCATAGATAATGACTCTCCTACTAGCAAATTCCATTAGTATTTGGCAGGTGATCTGTTACTAACTTATTTCAAGGAAATTTCTTTTTCAGGACTGGCCTCAGGTAAAGGAAGACTACAGGCCTCTGCTAATCATGCCCTTCACATTTTTACTATAAATAATAATGATAAAATAACTTGCAACTATAAAAAATAAGAAGCAGAACTTGAGGAAGATGTCTTCAAGAGTGGTCTGGATTACTGAGACTCGTGAGAAGGAAAAGAGTGACAAAGAGAACAGAAGAATGAGAGTGGGAGTGACAAGGAAAGTGAACAAAACAGAAAAGAGAATGCAGGAGTGACAGCAAAGGTGGTGGAGAAAAATGCAAAGGGGAGTGGGCGTAGCAATGGTGGGCTGTGAATATCAAAAGTGGTGGGAGAGTTTAGAAGCTACTCCAGAGGCAGCACTAGAAAACACAAGTGCCATGGTAGGAGTTACCAGCAGACGCAGTATTTAGAGAGGAAAAGAAGAAAACTAGCAGGAATAATAATGGCTAGCATTTATTAATCAGCTACTGTGTACTATATACTATGCCTTGACTTGACATACATTGTCTCATTTAATGCTCACAGTTTAGAGGTGGCTTACTATTTTACACATTAAGATAAAACATCAATTGCCTAAGCTACTGCAGGTAAGAAGGGAGCAAAGTCAGACTCGTATTCAATTCAGTGGCCCCAGATCCAATATTCTTAGTCCCTGCAGTCTAGTATGAGTGTGCTGTGGAGCAGGATGACAGGCACTGTCATTCCAAGTCAGGACCGGTCAGGGTGAAAGGAAGGTGGAGTAGAACTGAGTATATCTGAGCAGCTAAGTACTCTGTCAGATAGAAATTCTAGAGTGATCAGTATACAAACAGTAATTGAAGCCCTGAAAATAGATAAGACTACTCTAAAGCAATGTAGAGAATGAGAAGAAAAAAGAGTTCTATTAAGACCACTCAAGAACCGTGAAATTACAGATGTTCATCCTGGATGTAGAAAAGGCACAAAACCAGAGATCAAATTGCCAACATCCACTGGATCATCGAAAAACCAAGAGAGTTCCAGAAAAACATCTACTTCTGTTTTATTGACTATGCCAAGGCCTTTGACTGTGTGACTCAAAACAAACTATGGAAAATTCTTCAAGAGATGGGAATGCCAGAACACCTGATCTGCCTCCTGAGAAATCTGTATGCAGGTCAAGAAGCAACAGTAAGAACTGGACATGGAACAAGAGACTGGTTCCAAACTGGGAAAAGAGTATATCAAGGATACATATTGTCACCCTGCTAATTTAACTTATATGCAGAGTATATCATGCAAAATGCCGGGCTGGCTGTAGCACAAGCTGAAATCAAGATTGCTGGGAAAAATATCAATAACCTCAATATTCAGATGACACCACAAACGAAAAGGAATTAAAAAGCCTCTTGATGAAACTGAAGGAAGACAGTGAAAAGGCTGGCTTAAAACTCAACATTCAGAAAACAAACATCATAGCATCTGGTCCCATCACTTCATGGAAAATAGATGCGGAAACAATAGAAACAATGAGAGACTTTATCTTTTTTTGGGGGGGGAATCCAAAATCACTGCAGATGGTAACTGTAGCCACGAAATTAAAAGACGCTTGCTTCTTGGAAGAAAAGCTAAGACCAACATAGACAGCATATTAAAAAGCAGAGATATTACTTTGCCAACAAATGTTTGTCTAGTCAGTTCAGTTCAGTTCAGTCTCCAAGTCGTATCCAACTCTTTGCGAGCCATGAACCACAGCACGCCAGGCCTCCCTGTCCATCAGCAACTCCCAGAGTCCACTCAAACTCATGTCCATTGAGTCAGTGATGCCATCCAACCATCTCATTCTCTGTTGTCCCCTTCTCCTCCTGCACTCAATCTTTCCCAGCATCAGGGTCTTTTCAAATGAGTCAGCTCTTTGCATCAGGGGGCCAAAGTATTGGAATTTCAGCTTCAACATCAGTCCTTTCAATGAACATCCAGGACTGATCTCCTTTAGGATGGACTGGTTGGATCTCCTTGAAGTCCAAGGGACTCTCGAGAGTCTTCTTCAACACCACAGTTCAACAGCATCAATTCTTCTGTGCTCGGCTTTCTTTATAATCCAACTTTCAGATCCATACATGACTACTGGAAAAACCATAGCCTCCACTAGACAGACCTTTGTTGGCAAAGTAATGTCTCTGCTTTTCAATATGCTGTCTAGGTTGGTCATAACTTTTCCTCCAAGGAGTAAGTGTCTTTTAATTTCATGGCTGCAGTCAAAATCTGCAGTGATTTTGGAGCTCCCCAAAATATAGTCTGACACTGTTTCCACTGTTTCCCCATCTATTTGTCATGAAGTGATGGGACCAGATGCCATGATCTTCGTTTTCTGAATGTTGAGCTTTAGGCCAACTTTTTCACTCCCCTCTTTCACTTCCATCAAGAGGCTCTTTAGTTCCTCTTCACTTTCTGCCATAAGGGTGGTGTCATCTGCATATCTGAGGTTATTGATATTTCTCCCGGCAATCTTGATTCCAGCTTGTGCTTCCTCCAGCCCAGGGTTTCTCATGATGTACTCTGCATATAAGTTAAATAAGTAGGGTAACAATATACAGTCTAGTCAAGGCTATGACTTTTGCAATAGTTATGTATGGATGTGACAGTTGGACTATAAAGTAAGCTTAGTATGAAGAATTGATGCTTTTGAACTGTGGTCTTGGAGAAAACTCTTGAGTGTCTCTTGGACTGCAAGGAGATCCAACCAGTACATCCTAAAGGAAATCAGTACTGAATATGCATTGGAAAGACTGATGCTGAAGCTGAAACGCCAATATTTTGGCTACCTGATATGAAGAACTGACTCACTGGAAAAGACCTTGATGCTGCAAAAGACTGAAGGTAGGAGGAAAAGGGGATGACAGAGGATGAAGTGGTTGGAGGGCATCATCAACTCAATGGGCATGAATTTGAGTAAGCTCTGGGAGTTGGGTGATGGACAGGGAAGCATGGCATGCTGCAGTCCATGGGTTCCCAAAGAGTTGGACATGACTGAGCAACTGAACTGAACTGAGCTGAAGAACACCCAGGAAAAAATTGAAAGGGTAGCTATGAAAGAGACTAAATAAAGGATGAAGGTGGGGTGGGATTAACTAGGGAAAAAGTGTTGCCTGAGAATAGAAGAGAGAATATCACCAGAATTTGAAAATTAGTTGCTTAAATAAGAGCCTAAGAAAAGTAGAACTGCCTGAAGAATTATGGACAGAGTTTTGTGACATTGTACAGTAGGCGGTGATCAAGACCACTCAATATGCCAGCAAATTTGGAAAACTCAGCAGTGGCTACAGGACTGCACAAGGTCAGTTTGCATTCCAATCCCAAAGAAAGGCAATGCTAAAGAATGTTCAATCTACCGCACAATTGCACTCATCTCACACACTAGCAATTAAATGCTCAAAATTCTCCAAGTGAGGCTCCACCAGTACATGAAGTGAGAACTTCCAGATGTTCAAGCTGGATTTAGAAAAGGCAGAGGAACCAGAGATCAAATAGCCAACATCGTTGGATCATAAAAAAAGCAAGAGTTCCAGAAGAAATATTTTTTCTGCTTTACTGACTATGCCAAAGCCTTTGACTGGATGGATCAAAACAAACTGTGGAAAATTCTTCAAGAGATGGGAATACCACAATACCTTACATGTCTCCTTAGAAATCTGTATGCAAGTCATGAAGCAATATTAGAACTAGACATGGAAAAACAGACTGGTTCCAAGCTGGGAAAGTATAACAAGGATGCATATTGTCACCCTGCTTATTTAACTTATATTTAGAATACATCATGTGAAATGCCAGGCTGGATGAAACACAAGCTGGAAACAAGACTGCCAGGAGAAATATCAATAACCTCAGATATGCAGATGACACCACATTTATGGCAGCAAGTGAAGAGGAACTAAACAGCCTCTTGATGAAAGTGAAAGAGGAGAGTGAAAAAGCTGGCATAAAATTCAACATTCAAAACACTAAGATCATGACACCCAGTCCTATCACTTCATGGCAAATAGATGGGGAAACAATGGAAACAGTGACAGACTTTATTTTCTTGAGCTCCAAAATCACTGCAGATGGTGACTGCAGCCATGAAATTAAGACACTTGCTACTTGGAAGAAAAGCTATAACAAATCTAGACAGCATATTAAAAACAGAGAAATTCCTTTCCTAAGTCCATCTAGTCAAAGCTATGGCTTTTCCAGTAGTCCTGTATGAATGTGACAGCTGGACCATAAAGATGGCTCAATGCCAAATAACTGATTATTTTGAACTGTGGTCTTGGAGAAGACTCTTGGGAGTCCCTTGGACTGCAAGGAGATCAAACCGGTCCATCCTAAAGGAGATCAGTCCTGAATACTCATTGGAAGCACTGATGCTGAAGCTGAAGCTCCAATACTTTGGCCACCTGTTTCAAAGTACTCACTCATTGGAAAAGATCTTGATGCTGGGAAAGATTGAAAGCAGGATAAGAAGGGGATGGCAGAGGATGAGATGGTTGGATGGAATCACTGACTTGATGGATGTGAGTTTGAGCAAGCTCCTGGAGTTGGTGATGGACAGGAAAGGCTGACGTGCTGCAGTCCATGGGGTCGCAACAAGTTGGACAGGGCTGAACAACTGAACTGAAAAATTAGAAGTGAATAGGTTAATTTGGAATTAAGAATAAAAGCACATTGTCAAATATTTAGAGTGGTCTACTAGAGTAAAATTGTGAAGATATTTGGCAGTGGATTAAGGAATGGATAAGAGATGAGTTGGAGAATGTAAGAATTAAGACCTTTGTTGATATTTTTGTTCAGTTGCTAAATGGTGTCTGACTCCTTACGATATCTTGGATTGCATCACACCAGGCTTCCCTGTCCTTCACTATCTCCTGGAGTTTGCTAAAACTCATGCCCATTGAGTCAATGATGTCATCCAAGCATCTCATCCTCTGTCACCCCTTTCTCCTCCTGCCCTCAATCTTTCCCAGCATTAGGGTCTTTTCCAATGAGTCATTTCTTCGCATCAGGTGGCCAAAATATTGGAGTTTCCGCTTCAGCATCAGTCCTTCCAATGAATATTCAGGACAGATTTCCTTTAGGATTTACAGGTTTGACCTCCTTATAGTCCAAGGGACTCTCAAGAGTCTCCTCCAGCACCACAGTTGGCTTATAAAAAGAATTATATTGATAAGGATGTTAGCTAGAATTCAATAGGTGAAATTAAGGAATTTTGTTTACTTTGTTTTTGTTTATTAATGTTGTTGCATTTTAAATAAAACTCTTAAGCGTGTTTGCATGCTAATAGGAAATAGCCTACAACAAGGAAGAAGTTATAGATACAAAGGAAGAGGAATAAACTACTTAATTAATGGCATATCAGTTTCTTCTTACTGCTATAACAAATTACCACAAAACAACTAGTTATAAACGTGAGAAATTTATTTTCATCATATTACCATTTTATCTTCTCTAATCAAATTTCCTTCTGCCTCCTTCTTAAAAAGACACTTAGGATTACATTTAGGACAGATATGGCTAATCCCCATATGTATATCTCATGATCCTTAATCACATCTCCAAAGTTCCTCTTGTCATATAAAGTAGTAGTCACAGGTTCAGAGATTAGATCCTGGATGTTTTGGGGGACCATTCTTCAGCCTACCACATGTTGCAGACTTCAGGATGTCTTGTCTCACTCTAAATGTATAACCCCTATGTGACAAATGGTACTATCTAATGCCTTGAAAACTACTACATTATGTTTCCTCTGACACTATCCAAAATGAGTAATTCATGCCTTCTCCTTTGTCAGTGGTGCCCTCACCTCTGGTCCCATCTCCTTTCCACTCACTCTCTTCTCTCAAATGCTGAACTTTATAGAGTTAGTCTAAAGTTTCTTCAGTTTCATCACAAAATTTGCATGAAACTGAACTTCTATCCACCCCCTCTATATTTCATTTTTACAATAAATGAAAGGCCCCTTTTCATATTAAACCTCTCCTTTTGTACTCCAGCTCCCACACTGCTCATCTTCTATTGAACTTGGCTCTGGCAATGATCACCTCTCCTGCATTGTCGGTTTGTTTCTACAGAATCAATCATACCAGCATACATATTCTAGAATCTTATTACTGTATGGAACCCTCTTTGGGTCCACATTGCCCTGCAGTTATCATTCTTCTTGGTTCCCTTTCACAATATCTTATTGGAAGTGTTGCCTATTGTCTCCCTCTTCTTCATCTTCCATTTTCTCCTCAAAAGATCATCATTCAACTGAGACAGCTTTTGTATCCAATAGCCACCCCCATGCTAACTTTAACAGCTATTTCAATGGTTTAATTTTACTAGCTTTGTTAGCTAGACAGTTGGCTGTTTGCTTCTTCGTGAACTATTCACTTTTCTTGGCTTCTGTGGCAACATTCTCCCTTTGCTTTTTCCTTACCTCACTAGCTATTTCTCAGTCTCCCTTGTTTGATGCCTCTGTTATATGTGATCACTTTTATTCAGAGTTGGCATGTTTGAGAACTATGCCTTGGATTTTTTTTCTTCTTTTTCTACAATGTCTCCTTAGATCATTTTACTAGGTTCCACAACTTATTAACCTATATGTCATTTGGTCTCAGATATTAATATCCAGTGCTGACCTCTCTTCTGATCTCCAAACTCAAATATCCAACTGCCAATTAAACATTAATTCATGTCTAAGAAACATCTCACATTGAGCATGTCTAATACTTCGTTCTGGAGTGCAATTTTATCTTTACCTTCAAAGTATTCTGTTTCTATTCTCCTCAATTCAGTGAATAATGCCAAACAATTATTCAAGCGTAAAAAAATTAGAACCATTCTTATTCCTTTCTTTTAGTTACTTTCTACATCAAATATGTCAGTAAGTCTTTTTTGGTTCTACCCACTAAATATATTCTTCATCTGTAACAATTCTCTACCTCTCTGTTTTCATCTAAAGTCAAGTTACCAATACTGCTGAAATTACCTACTAAATGAGTCTCTTCCTCCACTCTTACTTTTCATCCACCAACAGAATGATTTGTTTTTGTTTGTGTATTTTCACCTATATCAGATCATGTCATTGACTCTTATGCTTAAATACCACTAAATGTTTCCTAAGAAACCTATGATTGGCCATTGAATGACTCTCTGAAGTGACCCTCTACTATACTTTCCCATGATCATTCATACATATCTACACTGACCTTATATCTATACATGAAACATACCAAGTCATTTCCCAAGTTGGGGCTCATGTGCTTGTTCTTCTCAATGAAATCATAGGCTTCTCCTCTATATCTTTTCATGGTTGGCTCCTTCACATCATTCAAACTTGTGATCAAATGATACTTCCTCAGGGAAGCCTCCCTACTGACTTGATATAAAAGTACACACCCAGACATCCATTATCCAATACATGACACTGTTTCATCATTCTTTAAAGCATTTACTACTAGATGATACTAATCATATTTTCCTAGTTACTGGTTATTTCCTCCAATAGAATATAAGCATTCTGAGAATAGGATCCTATATATATTCTTCATTGTTGTGCCCCAAGAGCATAAAACATCACCTAACAAAATAGAAGATAAATAGATATAAAGTAAATGAATTAAAATGAGGAAGTTTGGGCAGTGGTACACTGATAGTTGAAGGAATAAGCCTAAGACAGAAACATGATATACATATTTTTACTATACTACTTTGTTAGTGTAGACAAATAGGTACATGAAGAAAGTGAGGAAATTTAAGAGATTTTCTCCAGATGGACATTGTTCAGAAATATTTATAGTAGAAGTTGACAACTTGTGGACCAAATTTAATCTAATAATGTATGTTTGTTTGTTTCATTCTTTTTGCTTTACATAGAGCAAAAAAAANAGAGAAAAAAAAAAAAAAAAAAGTAAATGTTGTTTGTTAGTTATACAATATGACAAGATAAAATTCATATTCCTGGCTTTTCTCACATGAACAAAATGTGTTGCATCCCTGGGCTTCCAGCATGGCAACCATATAGTAGAGGTGAGTGGTAGCTGCCCCATTCAGATAAGGTTTACAAGCTAAAGTCCCCACTGTGCCCACTTCACTTATTTTCACCATATTTCAGGTGCAGTATATTTGATTTTTGACTTCCCATATATCAACACTAAAAAAGCAACTGCTTGTTTTCATATTAATGACTTCTACCATCAAAGACTAAATAATCTCAAGTCATTCTTTAAGTAAAACTGAGAGGGTAACAGGTAGGAAGGCTAGGGGTCCCCAAGTGGAGGAAATAAACTGCAAGTGGCTGATGTTTTCTTTTTCTTTCCTTCTCTATACAAAACTTAAAAAATGAACACACTAGTAAAGTAATGCTCAAAATTCTCCAAGCCAAACTTCAACTTCCATGAACTTCCAGATGTTTAAGCTGGTTTTAGAAATGTCAGAGGAACCAAAGATCAAATTGCCAACATCCATGGGATCATCAAAAAAGCATGAGAGTTCCAGAAAAACATCTATTTCTGCTTTATTGACTATCTTAAAGCCTTTGACTTTACTGACTATCCCAAAGCTTTACTGTGGATCACAATAAACTGTGGATAATTAATTATGAAAGATATGGGAATACCAGACCACCTGACCTGCCACCTGAGAAATCTGTATCCAGGTCAGGAAACTGAAGTTAGAACTTGACATGGACAACAGACTGGTTCCAAATAGGAAAGGGAGTATGTCAAGGCTGCGTATTGTCACCTTGCTTATTTAACTTATATGCACAGTTCATCATGAGAAATGTTGAGCTGGATGAAGAACAAGCTGGAATCAAGCTTGCTAGGAGAAATATCAATACCTTCAGATATGCAGATGACACCACCCTTACAGCATAAAGTGAAGAACTAAAGAGCCTCTTGATGGAATGTGAAAGAGGAGAATGAAAAAGTTGACTTAAAGCTCAACATTCAGAAAACGAAGATCATGGCATCTGGTCCCATCACTTCACGGGAAAGAGATGGACAAACAGTGGAAACCGTGGCAGACTTTATTGGGGCTCCAAAATCACTGCAGATGGTGATTGCAGCCATGAAATTAAAAGACACTTACTCCTTGGAAGAAAAGTTATGACCAACCTAGACAGCATATTAAAAAGCAGAGACATTACTTTGCCAACAAAGGGCCATCTAGTCAAGGCTATGGTTTTTCCAGTAGTCATGTATGGATGTGAGGGTTGGACTGTGAAGAAAGCTGAGCACCAAAGAATTGATGCTTTTGAACTGTGGTGTTGGAGAAGACTCTTGAGTCTCCCTTGAACTGCGAGGAGATCCAACCAGTCCATCCTAAAGGAGATCAGTCCTGGATGTTCACTGGAAGGACTGATGTTGAAACTGAAACTCCAATACTTTGGCCACCTCATGGGAAGAGCTGACTCACTGGAAAAGACTCTGACGCTGGGAGGGATTGAGGGCAGGAGGAGAAGGGGACGACGACAGAGGATGAGATGGCTGCATGGCATCACCGACTTAATGGATATGAGTTTGGGTAAACTCCAGGAGTTGGTGATGGACAGGGAGGCCTGGCATGCTGCAGATCATGTGGTAGCAAAGAGTCGGACATGACTGAGTGACTGAACTGAACTGATACAAAAATAAAGGGAGGTTTCTTTTAAATTCTGTTTTGTTATGACATCACCTGGTTCCTAAACTTAACTGTCTCAAACCTTCAGCTAAACAATGTGTTTTTCTTATGAAAATGTTTTCCTTAAGCTATGTTAATGAACTATGTATTTGCCTTGGAATCTTTCTTTCTTCTAGTGGTTGTCTAAGACTCAAACCTTGAAACAATAATGTTTTAACAAACCCATATGTCTTACTCATGGAAATGTTCTCTTAAGCCATGTTAATGAAACTATGTATTTGCTTGGAAATCTGCCTTTCTTTAAGATTCATGTCAATTGTTTAATAGCCTGGGATGACTCACCCGTGTCAATGATATTCAAAATGTATGTTGTTGGAGAGGGGCCTGATGTAACTCTCTCAGTTATGAGGTGATTCTTTAACAGATATATAACTCCTTGCTAAAAACTAGCAAGGGGAACTCTTTCTGTCCCCTTCTGATGCCTATGTCAGTAGCTTCCTCTATGCATTTATATTTTAATAAAACTCTATTATACGAAAGGCTTCCAGTGATCAGGCCTCATTCTGAACTTGGATTGAAATCCTCTCCTCCAGAGGTCACAAATTCCAGCGTAGCTCACTGCTTGCATCTTCAACCTTTCAAAACCATTTCAAAAGAGGCAACTCGGCATCCTATTGACCTAACTTACTGACTAGTTATCATGATACTCCATTCTATAAAGAAAGGAGGGTTTCTCAGGCAGCACTAGTGGTAAAAAACCTGCCTGCCAATCCAAGAGATCTAAGAGACCCAAATTCACTGGGTCAGGAAGATCCCCTGGAGGAGGAAATGACAACCCACTCCAGTATTCTTGCTTAGAGAATCCAACAGACAGAAGAGCCTGGCAGGCTACAGTCCATAGGGTCGCAAAGAGTCAGACACAAATAAAGCAACATAACACATAAGGGAAAAAGGAATATAGGTTTGTAGGTAAGGAGGAATATAGGAATATAGGTAAGGTTAGGTTAGAATCTGTTAGTAGCACTTACAAAAAACAACTAAATTATTTCACAAACTAAATCATGTATTATCATTTGTTGTTATTCAGTCACTCAGTTGTGTCCGACTCTTTGTGACCCCATGGACTGTAATATACCAGGCTTCCTTTTCCTTCACCATACCCTGGAGCTTGCTCAAACTCAAGTCCATTGAATCTGTGATGCCATCCAACCATCTCTTCCTCTGTCATCCCCTTCTCCTCTTGCCTTAAATCTTTCCCAGCATCAGGTTGTTTCTTTCTTTTTTTTTTTTTTTTTTAATGAGTTGACTCTTTGCATCAGGTGGCCAAACTATTGGAGCTTCAGTTTCAGCATCAGTTCTTCCAGTGAATATTCAGGACTGGTTTCCTTTTGGACTGACTGGTTCGATCTCCTTGCAGTCCAAGGGACTCTCAAGAGTCTTCTCCAACACCACAGTTCAAAAGCATCAGTTCTTTGGTGCTCAGCTTTCTTTATGGTCCAACTCTCACATCCATACATGACTAGGGGGAAAAATCATAGCTTTGACTATGCAGACCTTTGTTGGCAAAGTTATGTCTCTGCTTTTTAATACGCTGTCTAGGCTTGTCATAATGACATTTCATTTTGTTTGTTTTGCACTTTAATGTGCAGGCTTGTATGGCAAATGTTAAATAAATGAGAAATAGCCTTGTCTATAAAGAGAAAATTGCAAAACTTGAGTTTCAATTTACTGAAGTAAGTTCTGGTCTTAATTTTTGTTTTGCTCCTGATTCAGACAAAATTTTAGCCTTTGTCCTTGACTCACATTATGACATCTCAATCTGTATGCTGATTTTATGCTATCTATCCATATTGATGTTTTTAAGCACCCCCAACAGTTATGCCTCATTGCTTTAAGTTGCATGTGTCCAATGACTGAATTCATGGAGCATAAGACTTGATAAATTTCCCAGCCAGACCTATAAGATATTCAAGTTAAGAAGGAGTCCAAAAGGATTAATACACAATTCAGATATATTGTAAGATTATAGGAGGATGTTTGGGAGTTTTCAATGCTTTAGTTTATTTAGAAATGAATGTTGGTATTTGAAAGCAAACACTGATAATTCTTTTAGAATGATACTAAGATTCTAGTTATATATTAAAAAAATGAATCTGTGAATGTTTTTAAAATTCAGACCCTGTAGTTTTAAAAGGATTTTCAATGGACATGCTTAAAAAGTATTTTCTTTCTAAAACTCATAGTCATTCTTCATATCACTTATTTAACTGTCTAAGATCTGAAATATATTACAGTTTTCAACATAAAAGATCTTTGAAGAAACAATACAACATTATTCTTTCTCAACAAGCAATTTGAATTGTGGACATCAACACAACAAATGAGTTTCTCTCCTCTTCTTTTGAAAAATATATTGTTTCCATATTTTGAACACAAGTACAAGTCAACCTCTAGAAAATGGTCCATTAAATAGTGTCAAAGTGATGTTAATAAACATGTATAACTCAAATTATGTTAACTCTTTTAATTGCTCAGTAAAGGTACTGCCAGATATCCTTGTCCTGAAAAACTGTAGCTATATGCTCTTCATCTTAAATTTTGTTTTTCTTTTTGAACAAAAATTCTTAATTCTTTTGTTCATTATGACTCCATAAAATTTTATAGTAATATAAAATCACTACCAAGAGTCATATAGTGGTCTAATATAAAAGTAATTTCATGTAGCTTGTATTTTTCCTAATAGCTACCTTTCAATTTTCTATTTACAAGTCCCTAACTTAGAAGACACTATGATATTTGTTGATATCTTAATTTAGCATTTTGGTTTTAGGAATGTGCCACATTTAAGATGAAGTTGTGATCATCTCTAGAATGATTCTTATTTAAATTTTATGATAGACTACTGCTTTGTTCATTTATTCTTTCTACAAATATTTATTGAGTCCCTATTGTATATCAGGCATACTGTTGTAGACAATTATGGCATATCTTGGAAGGAAAAAAAAAAGACAATGATCAGCATCTTCTTGGAGTTTTTAATCTAGTGAAGAAAGATAGGCTAAAAAATAAACCCTTAAACTAACAAAGCAGTAAATCATACACTATATTAAAGAATAATAAATGCTCAGGGGAAAAGGAAAAATGCAGCATAGAAGATTTGAAATTAAGCAAGGAATATGGGAATTAAGGGAAATTAAGCAAGAAATATCTAAGTCATTCTTAATTATAAACTACTTGAAAACTAAGTGGCTTAAAATAATGTATTATTATCTTTATAGTATTGTGCTTTAATTTGGCTCAGCCAGTTGGTTCTCACTTGGGTTTCTCATGTGTTTGCAGAAAGAGATTAACCAGGGCTTTCGTCTGAGCTGGAGGCCCAAGATGGCCAGCAGCTGAACCTCAGCTGAGGTTATTAACCAAAGTGTCTACCAGTGGCCTTTCCATGTGACTTTGGCATCACAGCATGGAGGCTGGGTTCTGATAGAGTGTACTGTCAGTGACCATATTGAGAGTTAGTATTTTAAGAAACTTCCTCTGATATAGCCTCAAAAGTTCTGGACTGTCACACCTGATACATTCTATTGGTTACAAACAAGTCACAAGTCTCAGGGCAGCCCAGATTCCAGGTATGAGGGCTACACAACTTTCAGTGAGGCCCATTTTCAGAAACTGGTAGGGTGATCAGGCTTACTGAGAAGTAAGTCTTTAAAAAGGCGGTGAGTTAGGCAGTCAGATATCTAGAGAAGGATTGTTCCAAGCAGAGAGAATAGCCAGTATAAATACTCAAGAAAAAAAACAAAACAAAAACATACAGACTATGCTTGAGGAATCAAAAAAGAAATGTAGTAGAGTGAGTAAGGGGGGGAAATTAGCAAACATGAGGTCAAACATTATGAGGGTTATATCACTCAGACCACAAGTCAAACAGTAGGTTTATCTAAACGATGGTCATTAGTGACTTGCTGGAAAAAGTCCGTTTTCATTCTAATCCCAAAGAAAGTCAATGCCAGAGAATGTTCAAACTATCCACAATTGCACTCATCTCACACACTAGCAAAGTAATGCTCAAAATTCTCCAAGCTAAGTTTCAACAGTACATGAATCAAGAACTTCCAGATGTACAAACTGGATTTAGAAAAGGCACAGGAACTAGAGATCAAATTGGCAGCATCCACTGAATCACAGAGAAAGCTAAAGAATTCCAGAAAAACATCTGCTTCATTGATTGTGCTAAAGGCTTTGACTGTGTGGATCAAACAAATTAGAAAATTCTTCAAGAGATGGGAATATCAAAACACCTGACCTGCCTCCTGAGAAATCTGTATGCAGGTAAAGAAGCAACAGTTCTAAGAAGGACATGGAGCAATGGATTGGTTCCAAATTGGGAAAGGAATACATCAAGGCTGCATATTGTCACCCTGTTTATTTAACTTCTATGCAGAGCACATTATGCGGAAAGTTGGACTAGATGAAGCACATGCTGGAATCAAGATAGCTGGGGCAAATATCAATAGCCTCAGATAGGCAGATGACACCATCCTTATGGTAGAAAGCAAAGAGGAACTGAAGAACCTCTTGATGAAAGTGAAAGAGGAGAGTGAAAAACCTGGTTTAAAATCCAACATTCAAAAAACAAAGATCATGGCATCTGGTAACATCACTTCATGGCAAATAGATGGGAAAACAATGGAAACAGTGACAGACTTTATTTTTTTGGGGGGGGGGGCTCCATAATCACTACAGATGGTTACTCTAGCCATGAAATTAAAAGATGCTTACTTCTTGGAAGAAAAGCTATGATCAACCTAGACAGCATATTAAATAGCAGAGACATTACTTTGCCAGCAAAAGTCCATCTATTCAAAGCTATGGTTTTTCCAGTAGTCATATATGGATGTGAGAGTTGGACCATAAAGAAAGCTGAGCACTGAAGAATTCATGCTTTTGAATTGTGGTGCTGGAGAAGACTCTCGGGAGTCCCTTGGACTTCAAGGAGATCAAACCAAAGAGTTCAGTTCAGTTCAGTCACTCAGTTTGGTCTGACTCTTTGTGAGCCATGAACCACAGAACACCAGGCCTCCTTGTCCATCACCAACTCCCAGAGTCCACCCAAACTCATGTCCATTGAGTCAGTGATGCCATCCAACCATCTCATCCTCTGTCATTCCCTTCTCCTCCTGCCCTCAATCTTTCCCAACATCAGGGTCTTTTCAAATGAGTCAGGTCTTTGCATCAGGTGGCCAAAATATTGGAGTTTCAGCTACAACATCAGTTCTTCCAATGAACACCCAGGACTGATCTCCTTCAGGATGGAATTGTTGGATCTCCTTGCAGTCCAAGGGACTCTCAAGAGTCTTCTCCAACACCACGGTTCAAAAGCATCAGTTCTTCTGTGCTCAGCTTTCTCAAACCAGCCAATCTTAATCGAAATCCGTCCTGAATATTCCTTGCAAGACTGATGCTGATCCTGGTATGCTGCATCCCATTTGATCTCAAAGAGTCAGACATGACTGAGTGACTGAACTGAACTGAACTGAACTGAAAAATTTTTGAGAGGGAAAAGTAAGAAGGAAAGAGGCTTTAGGAAGAAAATAAGTTATGAAAAGAAATTATAAGCGATCTTTCCAGGAATAAACAGGACTAGGAGTCCAAAGAGGGCAGCATTTTGAAGAGAAGAGAACAGCAGAGAAAAAATTCCAGAGATTTTCACATGTGGTCCCTGGATTATTCACCTGGGTATGGATCAGTGCATGGCTGTGAGGAAACTACCAGAGGCTGAGAAAAAAAAAGGCACCTGAAAGGATTAAAGGAAATGATTTTCATAGTTCGACCAAGTTTGGGAACAGTGAATGCCTTTCAGACAAGAAACCTCATAAATCAGGGGGATACTGGGAAGAGTACTTAGAAAGATGCTGCCATGGCAGTGAGAAAATAACAAAACAAAGAATAGGAACTAAATACTGTTCTGTGTCCACCCAAGTTTCTAGCAGGACCTAGAAGAATCAAACTGCTCATAAGTACATTAACTACATTTCAGAATAAAGCCAAATAATATGTATAGGATATTTAAAATATATCCAGCATCTAAAATGTAAAAAATTGAAGCACCTGACATAAAATGAAGAACTAGCAAATATGCAAAGAAACAAAATCTGAACCGTAATGAAGATAAAAACAACAAATCCAGAACTTAAAATTTGAATATATCCAATGATATTTGACTTGTGAGTTTTTTTAACATATGTAAAATAATAACAACAGGAAGATTATTAGAAGTATAAGAGTGACATGTTCTTATAAGTTGGTTTATCTGTGAAGTAGTATACCATTCAATATTGAAAGTAGAATCAACCACAAAATAGCCAAAAATAATAGCTAATAAGCCAATAATACATAAAAGTGAAAAAATAAAAATATTCAATCCAAAAGAAGGCAGAGAAAAAGGGAAAAACTCAAAGAAAAAATGAGACAAATAGAAAGCAAGTGGCGAATGGTTGATTAACAGTTAACCATATTAATAGTCACATTAAATATAAATAAATGAAACACCCTCAATTAAAAGGCAAGAATTCAGTTCAGTTCAGTTCAGTCACGCAGTCATGTCCAACTCTTTGCGACCCCATGAATCGCAGCATGCCAGGCCTCCCTGTCCATCACCAACTCCCAGAGTTCACTCAGACTCACATCCATCGAGCTGGTGATGCCATCCAGTGATTTCATCCTCTGTCATCCCCTTCTCCTCCTGCCCCCAATCCCTCCCAGCATCAGAGTCTTTTTCCAATGAGTCAACTCTTCGCATGAGGTGGCCAAAGTACTGGAGTTTCAGCTTTAGCATCATTCCTTCCAAAGAACACCCAGGACTGATCTCCTTTAGAATGGACTGATTCAAAGGTAAAGGCAAAGTTTATCTGATAAAAAAAAAAAAAGGCAAGAACTGATTATTTGCTTTCTGCAAGGAACCCACTTTAAAACAAAGATATAAATAAATGAAAAGTGAAATGATGACAAATGTCATGCCAAGCTAATAATAAGCAAAAGAAAACTGGAGTGGTTATATTAGTATCAGACAAATGATTTCAAAGATAGAAATATCACAAGGGATAAAGAAAGTTACTGCAGAAGGATACTAGAAAACTTGGACCTGGATATGTTCATTATTTTTACTGTGGTCATAATTAGACATAGACAAGTCAAAATTTATTAAACTTCACATTTTTAATATGTACATAAAATGTCAACTATATCTCAATCCACCTGCATCCACAACTGGTAAATAAATAGATGGAAGAAAGGAGTACCCTTTGATGGTAGGGAGAATGATCCAATGCAGATCAAAAAATTAATGGTAAAAGAAAAGATCAGAGGACTTCTGCAGCACTGTCCTTGAGCAAACCTGCTTTATTTGGTAGGCTATTTATAATTTTCAATCTAGTCTCTGGTTTCCACTGACTTCTCTTCATAACCATTGTCATCACTCTTGTCCAAGCTACCCTCATCTCTTTTTGGACTGTCTACTACTTTGCTCTGAGAATAAAAGCAAAACTCCCAACAATCGCCTTTAGGACCCTCTCCATCATCTGGTTCCTACCTATTCCTCCATCTTCTCTTCAGATCAACTTACTCTTATTCTCCCCTTTCTTCTGCCTTAACCTACTTTCAATCCCTATACTAGTTTTCTAAAGTTGTTTTCACAAAGTAACACAAACCAAGTGACTTAAAACAACAGAAATTTGGTGTCCCACAGTTCTGGAGGCCAGAATCCAAAATCAAAATGTGAGCAGGGCATACACTCCTGAGGTGCCAGAGAAGGATTTGTCTCCAAGCTTCTAGTAACTCTAGGTTGCCTCTCTCTAAGTTTCTAGCAACTTCAGGCATTCCTTGGCTTAAAGATAGTTATTTTTTCCCTGTGTCTTTTCACATAGTCTTCACTGTGCATATCTGTGTCATATCTGTGTACATCTTTCCTCTTTNTCCTTGGCTTAAAGATAGTTATTTTTTCCCTGTGTCTTTTCACATAGTCTTCACTGTGCATATCTGTGTCATATCTGTGTCCATCTTTCCTCTTTTTCATCAGGATATCAGTTATATTAAATTGGGACCTTACCATAACAACCTCATTTTAACTTTGCTCAACCTGCAAAGACTATTTTCAAATAAGCTCACATTATTTGGTATGAAAGGTTTGGACTTTAGCATATCTTTCAGGGAGAATACAATTTAACCTAAAATACTCTGGGTATTAGTTGAATTTCATTTTGCTGATGGAACTTTATGCAGTTCTTGAACCTGAACAGACTCTGACACTTTTACCACTGATTCAGACCAATCCTTCAGACCTAAACAAAAAGCATAACCTCTTCAAGACTCTCTTGACCTGCTTCATTATGTCAAGTTCCAATCCAGGCTCTCACAGTCTTAAGAAACCTCTCCTTTATAATTATTCTTTGAGATACAATTTTGCATGGTAGGACTATTTAAATATGTATATTCTTTCTCAATAAACTCTTAACTCCATGAATACAGGTAATGTATCTTTTTTGCTAACCATGTTATTGCCACCACTTTGTAGAATACAGACAACATAGTACATTATCAATAAATAATTATTACATAATAAATAAGCTTATTTTTAATTAAATAAGTTGCTTGTTAATGACTTCAAGTAACACAGGAGCTTAAAAAGATATTATTTCTATAAGAGAGTAAAAGAGGTGGGCGGGCCTGGCAGTTTAACTAACAAATGAATAAAATAAAAAAAATGCATTTAATTAATTTAATATATAATAAGTACAACTTTAACATGCTTTACTCTACTACAGTATTACTCTGTTATATTACAGTAAGTTGGATAGAGAAAAAAATCTATTTTCACTTTCTCAGTGAAATTAATTTGTTCTGTTATGTAAATTAATAGGAAAGTTAAGTATAAAATCAATTCTGCCATGATCATCAAAGTAAAGAGATATTGTCCCCTATTTTGCTAGTTATGAAGAATTTTGAAATTAGCTTTGGCTATGCAAGGAGATCCAACCAGTTCATTCTAAAGGAGATCAGCCCTGGGTGCTCTTTGGAAGGAATGATGCTAAAGCTGAAACTCCAGTACTTTGGCCACCTCATGAGAAGAGTTGACTCATTGGAAAAGACTCTGATGCTGGGAGGGATTGGGGGCAGGAGGAGAAGGGGATGACCGAGGATGAGATGGCTGGATGGCATCACTGACTCGATGGATGTGAGTCTGAGTGAACTCTGGGAGTTGGTGATGGACAGGGAGGCCTGGCGTGCTGCGATTCATGAGGTCACAAAGAGTCAGACTCGACTGAGTGGCTGAACTGAACTGAACTGATGTGTGTTTTGATCTAATTTTAATTAAAATTTTTACACATTTCTTTCACCCTGATGCTTTTAGTATAAACTAAAAACGACCTATGCCATATCATTTTTAACCATGAATGTACACTTACACCACATAACATTCAAGTTAGTCACATTTTAGTGAGAGAACTGATGCTTTGAGCTTTATTAACAAGCAAACTTGTTTTAGTTAACTCTTAATGAAATTCCAGTATTGACAGGATAACTTGAAGTTTTTATAAGCATTTGTTTTTTAGTCTACTAAGAGTTGAACAAGACTGAATGATTGAACTGAAGTTTCAATATGATGGCAAAGTTGACAGCTTTTATCAGCTGTCAATTCAATCTGTCAGTCTGGAATTAGGATAAATTCTTTTCATGTACTTACAAATCCGCAAAATTAAAGAGAGAAGCTATGGTTAGAAAAACACGTAATCTTTTCCTGATTTGAAGTCAGAATATTGTGAAATTTTTATAGGCTAATATTAATGTTGTTATACATAGTACTTCAGACTTTAGTAATCTTTTGTTAAAGGGAGATCAAGAGCCAGTTTCCCTTTTATTAACTAGTAGGGCAGATACAACAAAACATAGAAATCATTGCAAGGTATTGCTTTGAGGAAAATTCTGTTGGGATACAGACGTAAGGCAATTTATTGAAAATGGTGTTCCTTTAGGGTCACTGTGCTGGGTATAGGGGGGTATAGAGGGCTTGGCAGGAAAAGAGTCTGAAGGTATGAGACGACAGTTTTAAGAGACTGAATTTGAAAGGAAAGGAGTCTGTCTGCACCAGGGTAATGGCTGTATATGTCAAACAAAGGAGAAATATTAAGAAATAAAATGACATATCCATTCAAAACAAAAAAGAGAGAGAGAAGAAAAGAAAGTGGGCAAGGAGAAGAACAAAAAGAAAGGCTGAGTCAATCATTTGACTTGGTGGATTAGAAATTATAGTTTTTATTTCCTGAAAGACAAAACTGCAGAGGGGAACTGATATGACACTCTGAGATATTTTCTATGCACATTTCAGAAGGGCCTGCTCCCTATACCTTTTCTTGCTGAGGAAATCTCTCCCCTCAGTATTTGCTCAATCATACAGTTTTGTTATATAGCCACACATCTAACCAGCTGAGGCTAATTATATATAAAAAGAATGCATGGCTATCTTGAAGATAACTCATTTCTAAGCTTGCCATGAGCATATGACTTAGCCTGGTATTGATGCCTCTTTAAGAGTGCAAAAGTCTAAGACAATCAAATGGTGTTTTATGAATTTGAACCTGAAAGAAGAGAAAAAGGTTGTCAGATGTTAGCAGGCATTATAGCTAGAAAGCCAAGTACTTCTGAGTTTGAGGAAAGTGACTCCTGAGAAGTATCCAAAATTATAAGGAAGAAGCAGAGCCAATAGCTGGGCTTTCCCAGTGGATAAGTGGTAAAGAAGCCACCTGCCAATGCAAGAGACACAGACACAGGTTTCATCCCTGGGCTGGGAAGATCCCCTGGAAGAGGAAATGGCAACCTGTTCCAATATTCTTGCCTGGAAAATTCCATGGACAGAGGAACATGGAGGGTTACAGTCCATCAGGTCATAAACTGTCAGACACGACTGAGCACACACACACAAAGAGCCAATGGAGAGAATAATGATCAGAAACATAGAGAAGAGCAGACGATCCATGAAAGGGCAAGAGACCATCTTTTAAGAACACAGAACACAAGTTTGGTTCCTAATGTCTTGCCATAATTTTGGGACTTGGATTTTCATAAGAGTCACTGTTTTCCCTTTATAATGAAACATCATTTTTATACTATTAGAGAAGATACTTGTTCCTTACGAAGAATAACATGAGTGGTTTTGTGTCATAAGGTCTGAAAATAAAACCTGATGCTATGGTTTGATCCTATGTTCTGCCATGACATCTGGTGAAACTTGGAAGGCCTCCAATGGCCTAATTGCAAGAACCACCCCGCCGCCCACCTCAACTCTGTTCCTGTGAGTAAGGTCCCCTAGCCAATCAGTCTTCTTATCAGAGGGACTAGGTACAACTCTACTGAACCCTGAGTCTTGGTTTCAATTCCCTGCTAGTGGTGGAATAATTCAAAGAAATCAACCACATCCTCTCTTAGGAACTGAGGTCACTATATAACTTCTTGACACTAAAACCTGCCTTTCACAGCCCCTGCTTGTTCACTCTGTTCCTGAAGGCCCTTTGTGATCTAGAGTGGTGTGTTGTGTCCTCCCCACTGGGTTATGAGTTTCTGTGCTAATCTGCTGTGGATCTCACCTGTTCAGTTTCAGGTGGGTCTTGTGTATTTGACCATCCCCATAGTCCTAGTGAGAATCCCTTTCTTACCAGTGGGGTGAATAGGAGGTGATTAAATTTGTAGAGACATGGATGGACCTAGAGTCATACAGAGTTAAGTAAATCAAAATGAGAAAAAATACCAAATATCATGTATTAACAGATATATGTGAAATCTAGAAAAATGTTACAGATGATCCTATTTGCAAAGCATAAATGGAGACACAGACACAGAGAACAAACATAGACACCAAAGGGAAAGAGAGTGTAGGATGAATTGGGAGACTGGGATTCACATATATACACTATCATGTATAAAATAGCTAAGAAATGCAAACCTACTGTAGAGCACAGGGAGCTCTACTCAGTGCCCAATGGGACACAAATGGGAAGGAAATCCAAAAAAGAGGGGGTGTATGTATATATATGGCTGATTAACTTTGCTATTCAGCAGAAACTAACACAACGTTGTAAAGCAAATACACATCAATAAAATTAAAACAAACAAACAAATAACTTTTTAATGTATATATCTGAATCCCATGGGTGCTTCCTGTGAGGGTCCTCCCATTTACACTTCCGTTTCAATGGCGGTTTCCTTAGGATCTCACATACTGATTGAAAAACACACCAAAAATTTAAATAGTCTCTATTTCCCTAAAATAATATCCTTATCACACTTATTCTTATAATTTTAGTCCTAAATATTATACAGCTATAGAAGACAATCTTCACACCCAAGGTACCTTCACATTTTTATCATAGATAAAATGGCAAACACATAAATCACAGGAACAACAGTGAATCGTGAAATATAGTTAGGATCACATACGGCCATACTACCCCGAAAGCACAATCTCGTCTGAAATATAGTTAGCATAAAAGATTTAGAAAGTGAAAAAAACCAGTTTCTCCCCAGATGCTTTTTAAGTGTTTTTACACTTTGAATGCTGTCTGGTAAGTGTGGGAAAAGGAAGTTAAGGGGAAATTACAATGATCCTTCATATCAGGACCAGCAATACAATTTTAAATCAAATTGCACTACTTATTTGGCTTGTGGTTCTACTTTTTGAGTACAAGATCTGTCGGAAGTAGCAAGACTGCAAAAGAGTAGAAATTTTCTATTATTATCTGGTTCCTGAAAATAGCAATTCAAATTCTGAGAGAAAGCGAAAAACAAACAAAATTGTTAGTAAAGAATATTTCTTCTAAACTTTCTAGTAAAAGCAATTTTTATTATTATAGTGTATAGACGATGTTGAACAAACTCAAAATCTGTTTCATGTCACAGAACTTCAGGCTAAGCTTATACTGACATTAATATTTAGATCTCTGTTAGAAATCTTGGTAAACCCCCCTCTCCTAGATCCATTTTATAAAGCTGATTTGCATTCAAAGAAGTTGCCCTTCCTTAAAGAGAACACAGTTTGATATCTCCTGCATCCCTGTGAGCAGGGAATCAGGAAGCAATGTGGAAAAAGGAAATAGCAACAGACAGAAAGGTAGGTTGAAGAGAAGGATGTCCCTGCCATTACTGTTATAAACAGTTTGTAAGGTAAAACAAAAGGGAATGTTTCCCATTGGGAGCCCAGAAGACCACCTGATGCAGAAAGTAGCAGTCTCCAGGATGGCTCTGAGACATGACTGGACACCTATAAAATGAGTGCTTACCTGTGTATGAGACCAGTTTTTTCATATAAATGTTAAACTGTGTACCTTCATCAGCGATGTGCTTTTCCTGCTCTGAACAATATTACAGGATCTATATTGATATGGGTATACCCATTTTCAAAACTGTGCCATGTTTTGAAGAAGGATGTTACCTTCAGTAACATTATAATGAGTATATTAGCTTTAATTGGTCTAAAAGTGACCTTTTGTAAAAAATTTTCATAAAAATATTTGATTTCTAGGAATATGACTCTATTTTAAAAATATCTCTTTAATGATTGTCAATTTCTCCAGGGTTAGGAAAATACAGTTACAGACAAAGATGGTAAAAGACTGCAGTAGTAAGACAATTTCATGAGTGTTGTGGTATTTGGGTCCTTGAAGGATAGGGGACAAGGAAATGGCAACCCACTCCAGTATTCTTGCCTAGAGAATCCCAGGGATGGGGGAGCCTGGTGGGCTGCCGTCTATGGGGTCGCACAGAGTCAGACACGACTGAAGCGACTTAGCAGTAGCAGGATAGTGAAAGTTTGAATAAAGAAGAAAAAAGATTAGATATTTCATGAGCACCATCTATATGAATATCATTGGTAAAGGGCAAAAAGTAGCAAAACTTTGAAATTCAAGAAAGAGGAAACTATGGAGCAGATTAGAGACCTGATCCCTGATGAGGAATCAGTTATTTGGAAGAACTCTTGTGGGGAGGGGCATAGGATGCTTCAATTTTTCAATGCTCTGTGGTTAAACATTTAGCTAGACACCCATGAAAACATTTTCAAAACAATTGGGAATATAAACAAGAATATATAATATTGGACTCAGTTCAGTTTGGTCGCTCAGCTGTGTCTGACTCTTGCGACCCCATGGACTGCAGCATGCCAGGCCTCCCTGTCCATCATAATTCCCAGAGCTTACTCAGACTCATATCCATTGAGTCACTGATGCCTTCTAACCATCTCATTCTGTCGTCCTCTTCTCCTCCCACCTTCAGTTATTCCCAGCATCAGGGTTGTTTCAAATGAGTCAGTCCTTTGCATCAGGTGGCCAAAGAATTGGAATATTAGCTTCAGTATCAGTCCTTCCAATGAATATTCAGGACTGATTTCCTTTAGGATGGACTGGTTGGATCTCCTTGCAGTCCAAGGGACTCTCGAGTCTTCTCCAACACCACAGTTCAAAAGCATCAATTCTTCGGTGGTCAGCTTTCTTTATAGTTCAACTCTCACATCCATACATGACTACTGGAAAAACCAAAGCTGCACAGACAATTGTTGCCAAAGTAGTCTCTGCTTTTTAATATGTTGTCAAGGTTGGTCATAACTTTTCTTCCAAGAAGCAAATGTCTTTTAATTTCATGGCTGCAGTCACCATCTGCAGTGAGTTTGGAGCCCCAAAAAACAGTCTGTCACTGTTTCCATTCTTTCACATCTATTTGCCATGAAGTGATGGGACCAGATGCCATGATCTTCATTTTCTGAATGTTGAGCTGCAAGCCAACTTTTTCACTCTCCTCTTTCACTTTCATCAAGAGGGTCCTTAGTTCTTCTTCTTTTTCTGCCATAAGGGTAGTGTTATATGCATATCCGAGATTATTGGTAGTTTTCCGGGCATTCTTGATCCCAGCTTGTGCTTCATCCAGTCCAGTGTTCCTCATGATGTATTCTGCATATAAGTTATATAAGCTGAGGTACTCCTTCCCCGATTTGGAACTGGTCTGTTGTTCCATGCCCAGTTCTAACTCTTGCTTCTTAACTTGCATATACATTTCTCAGGAGGCAGGTCAGGTGGTCTCGTATTCCCAACTCTTTCAGAATTTTCCACAGGATGTTGTGATCCACACAGTCAAAGACTTTTGCTTAGTCAATAAAGCAGAAGTAGATGTTTTTCTGGAACTCTCTCGATTTTTCTATGACCCAAAGGACATTGGCAATTTGATCTCTGGTTCCTCTGCCTTTCCTAAATCCAGCTTGAATATCTGGAGTTTCACAGTTCATGTATTGTTGAAGCCTTGCTTGGAGAATTTTAAGCATTACTTTACAAGTGTGTGAGATAAGTGCAATTGTGTGGTAGTTTGAGGATTCTTGGCATTGCCTTTCTTTGGGATTGGAATGAAAACTGACATTTTCCAGTCCCGTGGCCACTGTTGAGTTTTCCAAATTTGCTGGCCTATTGAGTGCAGCACTTTCAAAGCATCATCTTTTACAATTTGAAATAGCTCAACTGGAATTCCATCACCTCCACTAGCTTTGCTCATAGTGATGCTTCCTAAGGCCCACTTGACTTCTCATTTCAGAATGTCTGGCTCTAGGTGAGTGATCACACCATCGTGGTTATTTGTGTCTTGAAGATCTTTTTTGTATAGTTCTTATATAGCTCTTCTGTGTATTCTTGCCACCTCTTTTTAGTATCTTCTGCTTTTGTTAGGTTCATACCATTTCTGTCCTTTATTGTGCCCATTTTTGCATGAAATATTCCCTCGGCATCTCTAGTTTTCTTGAAGAGATCTCTAGTCTTTCCCATCCTATTGTTTTCCTCTATTTCTTTGCATTGATCACTGAGGAAGGCTTTCTTATCTCTCCTTGCTATTCTTCGGAACTCTGCATTCAAATGAATATCTTTCCTTTTCTCCTTTGCCTTTCACTTCTCTGCTTTTCTCAACTATTTGTAAGGCCTCCTCAGACAACCTTTTTACCTTTTTCCATTTCTTTCTCTTGGGGATCGTCTTGACCACTGCCTCCTGTACAATGTCATGAACATCAGTCCATAGTTCTTCAGGAACTCTGTCTATCAGATCGAATCCCTTGAATCTATTTCTCATTCCCACTGTATAATCGTAAGGGATTTGATTTAGGTCATTCCTGAATGGTCTACTACTTTTCCCTACTTTCTTCAATTTAAGTCCGAATTTAGCAATAAGGAGTTCATGATCTGAGCCACAGTCATGGTTTTGCTGACTGTATAGAGCTTTTCCATCTTTGGCTGCAAAAATGTAATCAATCTGATTTCAGTATTGACCATCTGGTGATGTCCATATGTAGAGTCATCTCTTGTGTTGCTGGAAGAGGGTGTTTGCTATGACCAGTGTGTTCTCTTGGCCAAACTATGTTAGCATTTTCCTGCTTCATTCTGTACCCCAAGGCCAAATTTTCCTGTTACGGCAGGTATCTCTTGATTTCCTACTTTTGCATTCCAGTCCCCTATAATGAAAAGGACCTCTTTTTTGGGTGTTAGTTCTAAAAGGTCTTGTAGGTCTTCATAGAACCGTTCAACTTCAGCTTCTTCAGCGTTACTGGTTGGGGCATAGACTTGGGTTACTGTAATATTGAATGGTTTGCCTTGGAAATGAACAGAGATCATTCTGTCATTTTTGAGATTGGGCCTAAGTACTGCATTTCCGACTCTTGTTGACTATGAGGGTTACTCCGTTTCTTCTACAGTAGTAGGTATAATGGTCATCTGAGTTAAATTTGGGGCTTGCCTGATAGCTCAGTTGGTAAAAAATCTGCTTGCAATGCAGGAGATCCTGGTTCAGTTCCTGGGTTGGGAAGATCTGCTGGAGAAGGCATAGGCTAACTACTCCAGTATTCTTGGGTTTCCCTTGTGGCTCAGCTGGTAAGGAATCTGCCTGCAATGTGGGAGACATTCGATCCCTGGATTGGGAAGAGCTCCTGGAGAAGGGAAAGGCTACCCACTCCAGTATTCTGGCTTGTAGAATTCCAAACTTGCCCATTCAAGTCCATTGTAGTTCATTGATTCCTAAAATGTCGATGTTCATTCTTGCTATCTTCTGTTTGACCATTTCCAATTTGCCTTGATTCATGGACCTTACATTCCAGGTTCCTATGCAATAGTATTCTTTATACCATCAGACGTTACTTCCATCACCAGTTACATCCACAACTGGGCATTGTTTTTGCTTTGGCTCCATCTCTTCATTCTTTCTGGAGTTATTTCTCCACTCTTCTCCAGTAGCACCAGCGACCTGGAGAGTTCATCTTTCAGGGTCATATCTTTTTGCCTTTTCATACCGTTCATGGGGTTCTCAAGGCAACAATGCTGAAGTGGCTTGCCATTCCCTTCTCCAGTACTGGTATTCAAATTAAATTTAATTTGAATTTAAAACAAGTTAAAGAAGCTACCCTAGCAAATGTGGGTGAGCATCATTTAATCCATTGAGAAACTGAATAAAAGAAAAGGGAGATTTTGTCCCTTCTGCCACAATGTGTGAGCTGGGGCATTGGTGTTCTCCTATCTTCAGACTGAAATTTATACCAAAAACTCCCATGATTCTCAAGCTTTCAAATTTGGATTAAACTATACACAACCAGTGGAGAAGGAAATGACAACACATTCTAGTATTTTTGCCTGGAAAATCCTATGGACAGAGGGGCCTGGTGGGCTACAGTCCATGGGGCCCCAAGAGTCGGACATGACTGAGTGTGCACACATGCACACACTAGACAGAAGTTGGTAGGACCTCTCAGCCTCCATAATCTCATGAATGAATCCTTCATATGTGTCAGAGGATGGGGTAAAGAAAGAAGTCTTGTGAATGAGATGACAGGGAATAGGAGGCAGTGGAAGCACCAGAGGAGAAAGAGGTCCTTCAGTTCAGTTCAGTTCAGTTCAGTTCAGTTGCTCAGTCATGTCTGACTCTTTGTGACCCCACGAACCGCAGCACGCCAGGCCTCCGTGTCCATCACCAACTCCCAGAGTTCACTCAGACTCATGTCCATCAAGTCAGTGATGCCATCCAGCCATCTTATCCTCTGTCGTCCCCTTCTCCTCCTGCTCCCAATCCCTCCCAGCATCAGGGTCTTTTCCAATGAATCAGCTCTTCACATCAGGTGGTCAAAGTATTGGAGTTTCAGTTTTAGCATCATTCCTTCCAAAGAAATCCCAGGGTTGATGTCCTTCAGAATGGACTGGTTGGATCTCCTTGCAGTCCAAGGGACTCTCAAGAGTCTTCTCCAACACCACAGTTCAAAAGTATCAATTCTTCAGTGCTCAGCTTTCTTCACAGTCCAACTCTCACATCCATACATGACCACTGGAAAAACCATAGCCTTGACTAGACTGACCTTTGTTGGCAAAATAATGTCTCTGCTTTTCAATATGCTATATAGGTTGGTTATAACTTTACTTCCAAGGAGTAAGTGTCTTTTAATTTCATGGCTGCAGTCACCATCTGCAGTGATTTTGGAGCCCCCAAAAATAAAGTCTGACACTGTTTCCCCATCTATTTCCCATGTCCCTGGTTACTGTTAAAATATCCATCCCAGTAATGCATTTATTCTCCAGAAAAAGGCCTCTTGGTCTAAGAATCCTTTGAGAAATCTTGGCTCTTTATAATCAATTACTCTCCAGGCATATGAAAAGTCTCTTTGAACCACCATTTCCTGATCCTCTGAGTCATGTACCACCTTCAGAATGGCTGACACAGCCAAGCTCCCACTGTCTTTTATTTTCCTTAATATTGTTTTTTAAATTACTTACTTTTTCACTTATGAATATTCTTTAGCTTATCTTAAAATATCAGCCAAACCTTTGCTTTAATATAACAGTCATTTCTAGTATATTAAAGATACAAATATTGAAAAGAAGGCTATTCCATATACACTCTTAAAATTACTTTATGTAATTTTTGGCCTCTTTCAATGTGAAAATAACCTAGGAACTGATCATAGATGATAACAGTGAAATATTTTCATAGTTGTTTTTTAATTAAAGACACTCTGTTGTAACCCTGTGGGAGTTTCTGATTTGTGGCACAGACTTTGGCAAATAATTGGAGAAACCACTTTTTACTCCTTTAGTTTATCTTGTGAGAACTACCAATATTTTTGTCTTGAAATTCCAACTCTGCTTTAATTTTCTAATGTACTTTATTTTGCTTGCTTATTTGAGAGAGTCCTCAATGTTCTAAAATATTGCAAATTCATTTAAAAACTAGACATAAAACAGACAAGAGAGAAGTTTTATATTTGCATGTACAGGGTGAGCAAATTAGCACTCCAATGATCAATCTGCAGTAGTTAAGAGAATCAGCTTTGGAATATTAATGCAAGCATTACCAGTATGTGAAAAGTCTCTCTAATATTTCCTAGGACATGGAAAGCAGACCAAATATTTTAACTCCAGGGGAAAAAAAGTCATAAATAAGTGATATAAAATAAAGTAAAACAACCCTCTCCTCAAACTCTAGACTCTAAGAGTGATTAAAAAAAGTATATGAGAAATATTGCTTTTATGATATGAAACTAATTGTTAGTATTAATTTTTTAAACTACTAAACAATAATGAAATTACTCCATGTAATGCATGACTGACTCCCTGTTCAACATCATCTAACAGGTTGTTGAATCTGTTCATCATTCAACATCAGTTTCAGAAGAATTTTGAGAATTAGACCATGTTTGCCAGACCAAAAGTAGAAAAGCCCCATTTTCATACATTTCTAAATCTTATCACCCAGGAGGAAGCGGTATGAAATCATATGTTGCTAAGGAAAAACTTGTTGTGTTCTAGCTGCACCAGGAACATGGCCTCACCTAGAGGCACTATTCCTACCATAGGAGGTGAGAATAAAGGAGTGGAATCAAGTGAGAAATGGGAGCCATGGTGTTCCCATGGGAACAACACTTGCTAATAAGCTACTGCCTAGAGTTCAGAAATCCAGTTGTTTTTTTTTTTTTTTCATCACAATAGAACGCCTCTCATGAAACTCAGGGGCTTTATTACTCCCAATCTGAGAATCACCAAGATTAATGGAGGGTTCATATTGTCCTATTTTAGTATTAAGCAATATAAAGTTTGAGGAGTTTTTATTTTCTTCTCCATTTATTTTTGTTAATAAAAAACAGTGCAGTAGAACATCTATTTGGTGTTCCCAAACATTACAGAGTTTTGTGCTTAACTATTAGATTTCTATTTGTGGATACTTCTGAAAACTCATTTTAAAAAATGAAGAAAGGATTTCTACAGACTTCTCATAGCTAAACAAAGATAAATGATGTTTTCTTAGAGGCTGCCTTAGTGGGAATATTACAGGCAAAACAACAACGTCTTGTGACAAGAGTAGTAATAGGAATTTGAAATTTTTATTTTTCTATCCCAAGGCTCAAACCTTAATAGCCATGTAGCTTTGGTGATATGCTACTAATACAATTCATAGTTTTCCTAAAGAAAACAAGATCAGGATTAAGGCAAACACAATATTCACATCATAACTCTGAGTTAAGAATGCCACTGGGAAAAGTTCCCAACACTGGGTGAAAAATGTGAAAACATCCAAATAAAGTCAAACTGATTTTTTATAATTTGTCTGAGCTACTATGTTTAAACGAGCAAATATGCAACTCATACATATTTTAAACAGTCAACCAAAATGCAAAATTTGCATTTTAATATAATAACACAATTTACGGGCTATCTTCCAAAGAGAGGGCACCTTTTCATATATTATAACACTTCTCACAAAATGTGCATTAATAATGTAATGTGCTACTCAAAGAGCTATGCTAAATATTACTTATAAGAAAGTAAAATAAAAATATACCACTCTAAAGATTTAATAGAATTCAATCTGTAAATAAAATTATGTTGTCCAGCTTTAATTAAGACATTATACACTAATTTTCCTTGGATGCTCATAATTATAATTTTTGCATGCATGGATGAGTCTCTGAGCTATTTTAATAGAATTTAGTGGTTGCTCTTGTGCCTCTAAGGCCAATAGTGTAAGGATTTTTTTTTTTTTTTGGTAAAGAAAGCCCACATCACTACAAAAACATTTAAAAAATCTAAATATGGATTAAATGTACTTTAAAAAACAAAAATTTTTGATCACATATTATAATTATATAAAATAATTATGTACTCTAGCTACATATCTCACCACTGTAAGAAATTAAAGAATTTAATAAAAATAGAAAATAACCATATTCACTGACCACATTTTTTCTTTATTTTATGACTCATGACTTGGTAATTCATTGCTACAGTCAGCATATAAAGATCTTTTATTTCTTTACCATTTCCACTTTTACTTTCCATAACATAGTTTTCATATGATGACACCTGAGGTGATCAAAAACTATTAAATTGCCAATCACCTTGACCTTGTGTTTCTATCATTTTATTCTTTACAGCATCGAAGACAGATACCTAGAATACAGTTTTCCCCCTTGGGGGCTCTCTCAAAAGTCACTTAGTCTACATAAGTCAGTTTAAAAATGAGTCTGGGGTGGAGGAGACACATGTACACCCATGGCTGATTCATGTCAATGTATGGCAAAAACCACCACAATATTGTAAAGTAATTAGCCTCCACTTACAATAAATAAATTATTCTTAGTGTTTTTAATGAGGAACCTAAAGAGACAAGAAGCTGACTGCTGACATGCCTGAGATCCTAGAGCAGATGCGAGAACCTGGTCGGGATTTGGGGCTTCTGAGGCCTCCCGATTCCCAGGGAAGCTCATTTTTTACAAAACTCCTTTTCTCGGATTCCCTCGGTGCTCTATTCTATATTACTTCATACTAACATTTTAGTTTACCCTTAACATCCAGTTCATGTCACGTGTTCTCATGTTTCAACTTTGACTGACACAAATATCACTCTCTACAGATTCATATGTCTGTTTTATTCTTTCAAAACATCTTTTCCATAAGATACCTAAAACTAGATTCTGAAGAAGAACTAGCAAAGGCTAATTAACCTTTTCTCCGTTACCTTCAACAAACACCTTCTACATTCTAATGGGCAACAGATCTTGGTGGAGACATATTTCTGCACTTCATACAGCAATGCATTAGGCAACCAGATCATGGCACTCCATTGTATCAAGCTTTCCAGTTCATCAGGACTGCCACTCCCCTAGGCTATGAGTGTGTCTCTTGGCATCTAGACACTCACACTTTACTTCTAGCTGGTCTTCTTGCCAGGCCTCAATGTGACTTCTAAAGCCTCTTCTTCCTCTTCCATTAGTCATATCAAACCCTCTGTTATGTTTATAAAGAAAGAACACTTAAGTTTTCATGAATGAATACCAGTGGAGCTTGTTTTCTCCCCTCCGAACTAAACTACTGTATAGTTTAAACTGTGTGAAAACAAAGTTCTATAAACCTATCAAATGGATATTAGTTGTGTGTGTGTGCTTGTGCTAAAGTCACTCCAGTCGTATCCAACTCTTTGCGACCCCATGGACTATAGCTTGCCAGGCTCCTCTGTCCGTGGGATTCTCTAGGCAAGAATACTTGAGTGGGTCACCATGCCCTCCTCCAAGGGATCTGCCCAACCCAGGGATATAACCCAGGAATCAAACTCACGTCTCTTATGTCTTCTGCCTTGGCAGATGTGTTCTTTACCACTAGTGCCACCTGGAAAACCTCAGATATTCAGTTCAGTTCAGTCACTCAATCGTGTCTGACTCTTTGAGACCCCATGGACTGCAGCACACCAGGCCTCCCTGTCCATCACCAACTCTCGGAGTTTACTCAAACTCATGCCCATTGAGTTGGTGATGCTGTCCAACTATCTCATCCTCTGTCATCCCCTTCTCTTCATGTCTTCAGTCATTCCCAGCATCAGGGAAATTTCGAATGAGTAAGTTCTTCACATCAGGTAGCCAAAGTATTGGAGTTTCAGCTTCAGCATCAGTCCTTCCAATGCATATTCAGGACTGATTTCCTTTAGGATGGATTGGTTGGGTCTCCTTGTAGTCCAAGGGACTCTCAAGAGTATTCTCCAACACCAGAATTCAAAAGCAGCAACTCTTCAGTGCTCAGCTTTCTTTATAGTCCACCTCTTACATCCACACATGACTACTGGAAAAACCATAGCTTTGACTAGACGGACCTTTTGCTGGCAAGGTAATATCTTTGCTTTTTACAAATTAGAGCCAAATAAATGTAAAATTGAAAGCAGATCCCTGATTCAGATACTGGTGTTACTCAAAGGTTGAAGTATCTGTATGAACATAATCCATGTATTTCTAGATTTTATGCATCACTGCTGATACCACTGAAATATGTTTGTGTGTGTGTGTGTGTGTGTGTGTGTGTGTGTGTGCGTGAGAGAGAGAGAGAGTTAGTACCAGATTTTTGCTCCCAGTTAAGAAATACAGGACAGAATAAGCACGCTGTATGAGTTGACAATAGAGAGAAAACCAAATGATTATCACAGATAAAAGGGAACAGGTCCAGAAACAAATTTACAGTGTCAGCCTACTTTACTCAAATACTACAGCCCTCCATGAGGGTAACGTATAAGTGGCTCTGTAATAATTGGTGGAATGGCTCAAAGTGAGCAGAAAAGGAAAGAAGTTATAGCATAACAAAGTAAAGATTATTAAAATTTTTTTTGAGATAAATTTAGTTGCTGTGATATATTAAACAGGCACATGTGAATTTTCACTTTTTAGATCTGCTGCTAAGATATTAAGTTCAAAAGTCTAGTACCTAAAGAATTTGAATGTAAAGAGACTTGTTAGCAAATATGTTTGTAAGGGCAGATAGATGAGATGAAGTTTCTGTCTTTCAATTTTTAAGAAAACAATCATATTCTGCAGTTTCTTATCAGTTTGGGTAAACACATTAGAAGTTCCTAATATTGGGGAAAAAAACGCACCATAAAACTAATAAGTGGAGCATTGTTTTTATAGCCTGGAAGTATCTTTATTCTCAAGGTCTCTGATCATGATCTTCATCTCAGTCTAAGAGATTGACTTCCCATGCCATGAACTTTCCATGCAACTCTCTCTCTTTCATTCTCTGTTGAGTATTTCTCCTTTCTCTCTCAGTTACATCCCTATCACTGTTCTGTTCGTCAACCAATAGAACTGTGTTTAGTCTACAAATGTCCCCTTCTAGGATTTAGAGAAAGCATGGAGGAGAAAGGAAGAGTGAGAAATCAAACAGTTCAGAAGAATAAGGGCAAGTATTAAAATCTGAATAAAAGTCAGTTTATGTAATTTTTTCATTAATTCCTCTTCTTCAGTAAGCTGGATTTTAAATGTTTTAGTAAATAAATTACTCTAATATGTCTGTATGATGGAAAGGTATAGTAGAAACAGCAACAAAATAGGAAAGAAAGAGGCTGAAATAATCCTGTCTCTGCTTCTTCTGTGTTATCTGAATTTAGACAAAATGACAAAACACTTAACTTCTCTGGTCCTATTTATTTATCTATAAAATAAAGGATTGACCTTTCTGATACCTAAAATCCTTTCCACTTCAAAAGTAATCTGGTTTTCAAATAGTTACTAAACAAACTAGCCTTTCTGAATACTTCCAAATTACTTTGCAATGGGCAATCCCAATGGACACTGACAAGTAATGATGAGTATGGAAATGTCTGGGTTCTCCAAGCAGAAGGACCTGAATGCAAATGAGAACCTGTACTTATTATCTGAGCAAAGTAAGACATTTTATAACAGTTCCCAGAGTCTCTGTTTCCTGTTTCATAAAACTGAGTCATAATATCAATCTCACAAATTTATCATGAGGATTAAACAATTTCATAAAGCCCTTAACCCNAATTTCATAAAACCCTTAACCCAGTTATCTGTTACAAAATAAAATTTTAATAAAATTTGCTTTCATTGCTTTTCTTCTCTAACCCAGATTGCTTTTATTAGAAAAATAAGTGGAAAACAGAAAAACCAAATAGATGCCCTAATGGGAATATGAGATAGGTATATAGTTCTTTTATATATGTTTTAATATGCTCAACAAGAAAACAAAGGAAAATGAACACTTAGAAAAGAATGTTTTCCTCTGAAAATAAAGACAGAAAACAGAGACATTTTAAAAAGTAGTAACAATTGGCTCTGGAATGGAGACAGAACACTAACACTTTAAGAAAGTAATAATGGGCACTGTTGAATCAAACACTTGGATTAGACTTCTGCTTCATTACTTATCAAGGAGTGAATTTGGNATTTGGATAAGCTATTTATTTATTTTTAATTCATTTATTTTTAATTGAAGGATAATTGCTTTACAGAATTTTGTTTTCTGTCAAACATCAACATGAATCAGCCACATGTATACATAAGTTATTTAGTTTATCTAGTCCTAAGTTTCTACATTTGTAAAATGGAATCAATTTTCTCCTCTTATATACATATGAGAAAATGTAGAAAGCACTCATCAAATAGTAACAATTATTATTACCTGTAAAAGAGGCAGAAATTTTTGTTTTGTATATGACTATATTTATTGGGAGGAAATTGTTACATAGTAATTTTATTACAAATGGGAGAACCCCAAGTAATGTTTTATTAGTTCCAGATTGTATACAATTGACCAAGAAAGGAAATTCAATGATTGGTAAATGGAGACACAGGAAACTTGACATCTCCCTGAAAATAGTCTACTTTATGGGAAAAAAAAAAAAAAAAACAAAACTATGTATTTGGGCATAAACTTTTGTTTTCTCAAATTCCTTTGTTTCATGGAAAATGTAGAAAGCCCAGGTGCTCAGTCACTTCAGTCGTGCCCGATTGTGTGACCCTGTGGACTGTAGCCTGTCAGGCTCCTCTGTCCATGGGATTCTTCAGGCAAGAATACTGGAGTGTGTTTCCAGTCCCTCCTCCTGGATCTTCCTGACCCAGGGATGGAACTCAACTCTCTTGCACCTCCTGTATTGCAGGTGGATTCTTTCCTGCTGAGCCATTGGGGAAGCATGTAGAAAGCTGCTGCTGCTACTGCTAAGTCGCTTCATTCATGTCCGACTCTGTGCGTCCCTGGGATTCTCCAGGCAAGAACACTGGAGTGGGCAGTCTATCCTTATTACTGGGAGTTCTGTGTTGGTGAGTTTGCACACTCACTAGAAACATTTTGCTGCCTCCAAATTAATACTTTCAGGGCTTTCATGGTTATTCATGGACATTTTCAAAGAATAAGATGTGTTGAGTTACACAACACACATGGTTCCAGCTAACTCAAACATGGTAATGTTCTCCCTTCTTTCAGTTTTAATCCTGTCCGTGTTCTTTTCATGGTCTCTTTAGGGCTACACTTGTGCATTGCTTTGATTTTTGCTGTTGATATCTCCATTTTACATGGTTTAACTTCAGCCACCAGGCATAGAAAAAAGCGCTGACTTGGATTCTGAAGTGCAAAAAAATGGCTGTGATGTGCCTTACAGAGAAAATATATATTAAATGAGCTTTCTTCAGGCATGAGTTACAGTGCTGTGATGGTGAGTTCAGTATTTATGAATAAACCATACATATTAATTATAATATTTTAAAGCATCAGTTCAGTTCAATTCAGTCGCTCAGTCGTGTCCGACTCTTTGC
>SJYQ01003404.1:1004940-1015410 GCA_006410935.1 Redunca redunca | reverse complement strand
TTTAAGCCATTTTTTAAAATTGGAGTACAGTTTCTTTACAATTTTGTGTTAGTTTCTGCTGTACAAATTGAATCAACTATACATATATATATATACCTTCCCTCTTGAGACTTCCTCTCTGCCCTGAACACACCTCTCTAGGTCATCACAGAGCACCAAGCTGAACTTCCTGTGCTATATAGCAAGTTCCCACTAGCTACCTATTTTACACATGGTAAATTTATACATGGTAGTGTGTAGATGCAAATACTCCCCTCCCACTTCATCCCACCCACCCCTTCTCCATGTCCACATGTCTGTTCTCTACTCTCGCCCTGCAAATAGGTTTATCTGAACCATTTTTCTAGATTTCATATATATCTGTACTGCTGCTGCTACTGCTAAGTCACTTCAGTCGTCTCCGACTCTGTGTGACCCCATAGACGGCAGCCCACCAGGCTCCCCACTTCTGGGGATTCTCCAGGCAAGAACACTGGAGTGGGTTGCCATTTCCTTCCCCAGTGCATGAAAATGAAAAGTGAAAGTGAAGTCGCTCAGTCGTGTCCGACTGTTCGCGACCCCATGGACTGCAGCCTACCAGGCTCCTCCGTCCACGGGATTTTCCAGGCAAGAGTACTGGAGTGGGGTAAATGATACTCATTTTTCTCTTTCTGACTTATTCACTCTGTATGACAGACTCTAAGTCCATCCATGTCACTACAAATGACAAGACACTGGCTCTGTTTTGGAATACAAAATTACTGTATTTTTGAGATATGGATAAATATTAGAATATGCCCATATATACATTGTTTTCTCTTTAAAAGATATATTTTGTTCAATAAATAGCAATTCATAAAGTGCTTTTGTTTAAGGCTAAAAATCATATGAAAGTATTGGTCTATGTAAATTAGAATGACAAAATTAAGTATTACCACAAATTATCTGACTTGAATTACATCTTCAAAGGTAATTACTATCTGTGTATAGCAGGAGGATGTGGTAAGAGAGGGAAGAGGTAGGATACTCAGATGCCAATTCAAGAGCTTAGAGTGATGAGGAAAAATGAGTAAAATTGTAGTTGTTTAATATTTCAAACATCTAATGACAAACATTTGACCCAAAACTCACTGGTATTTCCACATGATTGACCTCATAAGAAATTAATCTTGATAAAATTAATTTTCAAAACCAAACAGAAATATTAATTGTATACACATGGCCACAAATAATATAGAAATGGCCTAACAATAACTCGTGGCTTAGTAATATGTGGACTTGCCTAAACTAAATTACGTTTTCTTAAATTTCCTTCCCTCTTGTTTCAGATTAGGGATTGCCACAAGAAACAATGTTTTTCTTGTGATGAGGAGCAAAACGGTGAAGCAGCAGCCATGTTTATTGTGATTGGAAGGAGGTTGGGGCCGAGACAGGGGTGCTTCTGTAGCTCACACATGTTGTCATTCATCTGCTGACTCCACTGACTGCCATGGGGCAGCAGATGAGCCTGTGACTTCTCTACCATACCGTGAATCTTCCTTTAGCATCTCAAATCCTTGGGACAAGTTTGGGCTTACCTTTAAGAAGGAAGCACCAGTTTCTCCTGTGGGACTCCCATACTATCAAGATTGGAAAGAGAGAACTGACACATGTTCCAGTCTGTCTTCTTGGGTTTCAGGTCACACATGGATTTAAACTTTTGTTCTCATTTTACACTTTTCTTCTTTTCCTTCCTAACTTCCAAACATACTTCAAGCTCCAGCATCAGATGAGGAATCAATAGGCTTACAGAGGCTACTGTAACTAAATTGCATAGTTGTGTATGGTCAAATCCTTGTAACAAATTGCAAGTGTGCATGAGCATGTTTGCATACATGCACACATGTGCAACCTTCAGGTGATTCCAATCTACTTGATACAGTATTTGGTAAATATCAATGGAAATTATTTCAGGGCTTTACTTTCCTAGCTGAAGTCCACATAAGGGACCTAATAACTTTCAAAGCTACCCTAAGAGAAATCCTTATCACCTGTAACCTCAGGTCTGACAGATTGGAAACCAAATACAAAGCCTAATCACAATGGCTGAATTACAATGAAAAATAATTCCCCATTTCAAAAAGAACATTTTTGATAAAATTAGGGCAATTACAAAGGAATGGGACCCTGACAATTAGGATGAGAACATATGGTCAAACATAGATGAAATTGGGACAGACAATTCCTAAATTCTCTCAAGAGTGCTTTGCCATTTAAGGCATCCTTTCCACACCTACTTAGGAAGTTAGTCTTCCCTTTCCTGCAGATTCCGAGAGCAGAACTAAAGTAGTAGTCATATGAACTGTTGCCATCAGAATGTCAGGGCAGGGTCCCAGGTGCTTTCGTAGATCACACACATTGTCATCAATCTACCTGCCCATCTCTTTGGCATTAATAGCTGTCAAGTACACATTTGATCCACCTTCCCTTGGATTCTACTCTAATTTCTGAGCCAGATATGTGTTTAGCTCAGAGACAAACGGTGCCAGCTTCTCTTGCAGGACATTTGTGTCATGAAGGTTGGAGGCAATGAGAACCAACACATGTCTGGGCCATTCTTATGGGTTGCAACACCTGTGCATGGGTTCCATCTCATCTTTGCTCACCCTTAGTTTACATCCATCTTCGCTTTTCAACAGATAGAGACTATTTAATCAGCTCTACAAATTGCATATAGTCAAATTTCTGTCACAAATTCTTTATTCCACTTACCTTTCAGGGTTTTTTTTTTTTTTTTTTTTTTTTTTGGTCTTTTACCTTTATTCAAATACCATTTCACAGTAAGGAAAGGATTTTAAGCTAATTTTTACTAGACATGAATTAAAAACTGTCCTTTTTCCCCTTGAGAACAGAATATAATAAGAGTCAGAAACCTTTATTTTCTTTTTATAGATGGATCGGGATGGAATGATAATATGTAAGGTCATGATAGTGCCTGGGCCCTTTTGTTAAGAATGTTCTCTGGTGTTGAGTCCTGAATAACTGGATGAATAACTAACCCTACAACGATCTTCTTAATGAAATGAGCTCTGCAAAGTGAAATCTAATTTGCCCTAATTTGTTTTGCTATTTTCATGTTTCCCATCTTCCAGAATCCTGCATGATTTTTCATGATGAACAGAGAAAAAAAAATCCATTCATAGTATTTCAATTACTGAGGCAAAATGAATAGACTAGTCATCACCTATCTAACCCCTCATTGTGAACCTTCCAGTAGAGACACAAAATGATCCTTCTCAAACTCTACTCCCTTTGTAACACTACATCTAGATAACCACAATAGTGTCTTATTTTTCCAGCTCTCTCTCTGATCAATCCTGCAAGGTGCTGCTAGGTAAGGTGTCATGAAATTCACTGTTCAATGTGTCAATTTTCTGCTTATAAATATTTTAACTGGTATCTCAGTTTTCTCTGATTTTTTTCCAGCATGAAAGGAAAAATCTACTTTACTATTTATAAGTGAGCAATGCAGATTTTATTTTCAAAAGTGATAATAAGGAATTTCTGTTGTATATCTAACAACATGTCATTTGTCCTACACTGTTCATTTAGGTTATCTTTTTCCAATGCCCGAAATTCTTTATTCAGTTATTTCTCTCATGTGGTCAGGATGGACTCTTGTTCTTGTGGCCATAGGATTAGGCAACTAACCAAAACTGGATCATCCAGGATACCCAATTCTGTTCAGAACAGCATCTGGCCTAAGCTAAGCACATCTGAGTACTTGCCTGAGATCTTTCAAATTTGAGTTGAGGGGATAGGATATAGTGCCCCTTTTTATTGCAGTTTGTGTGTTTATGAGCTTGGAAGGCTTTTGCCAAATATCCTATGACTGAGACAATGAAGAGAGAAGTAGAGATGAGACAACATGCAAGCCTCTGTGTGTGTGTGTGTGTGTGTGCCTGTTACATACCAAAGCTAAGTGTGAAAATTTTCCCCTTTTCATTATATTGCTTTAATCTAGACATTACAATGAGTTTTTATGTGAGAGTTAGTGAATTCATTACATTGCTGAAGCTGCAGGTGGTCTATAGTTCAGTCAAGGTGTTAATTGGCTGGCACTAAGGGTGGTTTGAGGTTTGTGTGGCAGATGGAACCCAATGAATATAGAATTTTGTTATACAAACTATAGATGTACTTAAGCTTTCTACATCTGTGCTGAGGTTTTTTTCAAATAGACATAGGTGATAAAACACCTGCTACCTAATTAACACCCTTTGTAGTTACTCACAAAGTTATTCTCAAACCTGCTCTGGCAGCTGTAAATGTTAAAACTTCACTTGCTATTCCTGGATATTTTTCTTTCCTTTTTTTATAAAGTCTAAATTGAAAAATATTCAAGTCTATCAAATGAAAGAGAATAAAAATGGTTAATGAATGAGTGAATGGACAGATAGGTAAAGTAGAAAATTTATGAAATTTTGAGCTGATAATTCAATGAAAACAGTAGCCAAGCTAAAGGAATTTTTTCAGAGATTAGACATTTCTGGGAAAATAGTAATGTTTAAATATCTTGGCTCCTTTATACTCTCAAATCCAGCAGGTCTACCTCCTATGAGCCAAGAAGCTGTGATTGCAGGAAGGGAGGAATTTTTTATGGGAGGCAACTTAGCTGTCAGGTCTCCTTTGGTCCTGATGAAGATCACTGGGACATGACTTGTACCTGTCCAGGCAGATAGAGTCTAGGGCCTGGGATGAGCCATCTAGACTGATGATTTAGATTAGGCTGAGACGGGTCATAAGAGTTCTGTCAACAGAGCTCCTCAGAGTTGGGTGAAGTTGCTATACATTTCATTGGTATCTCTAGTCCAGCCAGCCTTTAGAGCTTTGAGAAGAGCTACAAGGTTCTCTGTGCTTTCCTGGTGGCTCAGACGGTAAAGCATCTGTCTACAGTGCAGGAGATCCGGGTTCTATCCTTGGGTTGGGAAAATCCCCTGGAGAAGGAAATGGCAATCCACTCCAGTACTATTGTCTGGAAAATCTCATGGACAGAGGAGCCTGGTAGGCTACAATCCATGGGGTCACAAAGAGTCAGACATCACTGAGCGATTTTACTTTCACTTTCTTTTCACAAGGTTCTCTACACAACTAAGAGTAGGAGTCTACAAGGAGATGGGTGAGCAGAGATGTTTTCTTTCTGGTGCCTCAATAGGAACTCTAAATCTGCCTGTTGTTAATCAAAGACCCACAGGAGCAGAGTAAATACACCATTCACCACTCTACGGATCACCTCCATATATGCTATGCCAGCAGCTAGACCTAAGTCCTAAACAAATGGAGAAAGGTATTAGCATATTCCTAGTTCAGTTCAGTTCAATTCAGTCGCTCAGTCATGTCTGACTCTTTGCGACCTCATGAATCACAGCACACCAGGCCTCCCTGTCCATCACCATCTCCCGGAGTTCACTCAGACTCACGTCCATCCAGTCGCTGATGCCATCCACACATCTTATCTTCTGTCATCCCCTTCCCCTCCTGCCCTCAACCCCTCCCAGCATCAGAGTCTTTTCCAATGAGTCAACTCTTCGCATGAGGTGGCCAAAGTACTGGAGTTTCAGCTTTAGCATCATTCCTTCCAAAGAACACCCAGGGTTGATCTCCTTCAGAATGGACTGGTTGGATCTCCTTGCAGTCCAAGGGACTCTCAAGAGTCTTCTCCAGTACCACAGTTCAAAAGCATNACCAAGTAAATGGTAATAAAGTCACTGCTTCCCAAATTATATTTAATCTAAAGAATTTCTACTGCCATACAAATTTCTGCTCAAAATAAATGAAAAATATAAGAATAATATATAAAATATTTAAAACTTAAATTAAAATAAGAAAATGAAGAGAGGAAGAGTTAAATATATGAAAATAATTGTGAAAGACAGCAAGATTTATAAAGAATCCACAGTTAATCAATAAACCAACTTCTTCTCAAAGAAGTTGACTAAGTAGTGTTCCAGTTGATCAGCCAATCTGAGTGATAACACTCTGAGATCACATAGCCAAATGCAGAAATCAGTCAAGAAGCTTAGGAAAAGGAACTGCAAATCCTTTATAAAAACAGAAAGCATGTTTATAAGGAGCACAGAATTATTCAGTACATAATTTAAGGAATTACTTTTATTCAGGTAATTGAGACCTACTCAACTTAAATAAAACATGTTCTCTTCCTTTGAGTTGGAATTTATTTTGATTAAAAGTCACTTCAAAATACAGATAAAAATGTAATTACAAAATCGATCTTCAAAGTAACATAAGTGTCAGTCTAGAAAATCATGAATTCATTTCTGAATTGAATATCAGGAGATAATTTCATAAAGGAGTTATCTATAAACCATTAGTTTATTTTAATAGAGTTGTCAAGGATAAATAAATAAAATCACGAACTAGTAAGTAGAATGTAACATTTAGAGGTTAACTGATATAAGCATCAATTTAATGTACAATTCCTCAACCTTTAAGCCTTCTTGTGTTTATTATTTTTCACAATCAGTTATTTTGAGAGTTAAGAGTTCCTGAGATTTTGGTATTTTAATCGTCATACTTATATTTGATTGTGTTCTTTCTAAAATGAAATATTTTCTGCTCTATGCTCTACTAGGAAACAAGCCTTTTCCAAATGCAAATATCTGAGCCCAGGTGAAAAAAAACCCAGCAATGTGGAAGCCACCAGCTACATCCTCCCAGATAGTGAAAAGGAGCTGGGGGATGTGAAAGGTGGTCCCCCACCACATCCACCATCTCTTACTAGTAAACAAGGAAATAAGAAGTGAACAATAAAGAAAGCAGAATTGGCCCCAGATAGTTAGATGCATATGAAAGAAATGATTTCAGCAAGCCCAGACACTGCATTTTCTGAAAATTTTGTTGTTGTTCAGTTGCTCATTCATATCAAACTCTTTGCAACTCCATGGACAGCAGTACACCAGGCTTTCTAGTCCTGGAGCTTGCTCAGTCTCGAGTCCATTGAACCAGTGATGCCATCCAACCGTCTCATTCTCTGTTGTCCCCTTCTATACTTGCCTGCATTCTTTCCCAGCATCAGGGTCTTTTCTAATGAGTCTGCTCTTCACAGCAGGTGGCCAAAGTATTGGAGCTTCAGCTTCAGTATCAGTCCCTCCATTGAATATTCAGGATTGATTTCCTTTAGGATTGACTGATTAGGTCTCCAAGGGACTCTCAAGGGTCTTCTCCAACACCACAATTGGAAAGCATCAACTCTTCAGCGCTGAGCCTTTTTGGTCCGATTCTCACATCCTCACATGCTTACCAAAAACCAGAGCTTTGACTATCTGGAACTTTTTCTGGTTAAGTAATGTCTCTGCTTATTGATACACTGTCTAGGTTTGTCACAGGTTTCCTTCCAAGGAGCAAGCATCTTTTAATTTCATGGCTGCAGTCACCATCAGCAGTGATTTCAGAGTCCAAGAAAATAAAGCCTGTCACTCTTTCCAATGCTTCCCCATCTATTTGCCATGAAGTGATGGGAATGGATGCCATGATCTTCGTTTTTTGAACATTGAGTTTTAAGCCAGCTTTTTCACTGTCCTCTTTCACTTCTTTCACTTTAATCAAGATGCTCTTTCGTTCTTTGCTTTCTGTCATAAGGGTAGTGTCATCTGCAAATCTGAGGTTATTGATGTTCCCACTGACAATCTTAATTCAAGCTTGTTCTTCATCCAGCCCAGCATTTTTCATGATGTACTCTGCATATAAGTTAAATAAGCAGAGTGACAACATATAGCCTTGACATACTCCTTTCCCAATTCGGAAACAGTCTGTTGTTCCATGTCCGGTTCTAACTGATGATTCTTGACTTGCATACAGATTTCTCAGAAGACAGGTCAGGTGGTCTAGTATTCCCCCACTCTTGAAGAATTTTCCACAGTTTGTTGAAATCCACACAGTCAAAAGCTTTAGCGTAGTCACTGAAGCAGAAGTAGCTCTTTTCCTGAAATTCTCTTGCTTTTTTAACGATCCAATGGATGTTGAAAATTTCATCTCTGGTTCCTGTGCCTTTTCTAAATCCAGTTTTCACATCTGGAAGTTTTCAGTTCACTTACTGCTGAAGCCTGGCTTGGGGGATTTTGAGTGTGATCTTGTTAGCAAGTAAAATGAGTGCAATTGTGTGGGGTAGTTAGAACAATCTTTGGCATTGCCTTTCTTTGGGATTGGAGTGAAAACTGACCTTTTCCAGCCCTGTGGCCACTGCTGAGTTTTCCAAATTGGCTGGCATATTGAGTCTGCATGCATTTTCACAGCATCATATTTTAGGATTTGAAATAGCTGAGCTGGAATTCCGTCACCTCCACTATCTTTGTTTGTAGTGATGCTTCCTAAGGTCCATTTGATTTCACACTCCAGCATGTCTGGCTCTAGCTGAGTGATCACACCATCATGGTTATGCAGGTTATTAATATCTATTTTCTACAGTTCTTCTGTGTACTCTTGCCACCTCTTATTAATATCTTTCGCTTCTGTTAGGTCAACAGTGTTTTTGTCCTTTATTGTTCCCATCTTTGCATGAAATGTTCCCTTGTTATATCTAATTTTCTTGAAGAGAGCTCTAGTCTTTGCCATTCTATTGTTTTCCTCTATTTCTTTGCATGGTTCACTTAGGCTTTCTTATCTCTCCTGCTGTTCTTTGGAATTCTGCATTCAGATGTGAATATCATTCATTTTCTCCTTTGCCTTTCCCTTCTCTTCTTTTCTCAACTATTTGTAGGGTCTCCTCAGACAACCATTTTGCATCTTCGCATTTTTTATCCCCCCGGGGATGGTTTTGATCACTGCCTCCTATACAATGTTACGAATCTCCATCCATAGTTCTTCATGCACTCTGTCTATCAGATCTAACCTCTTAAATCTATTTGTCACTTCCACTGTATAATCAAAAGGGATTTGATTTAGGTCATATCTGAATGGCCTAGTTGATTTCCTTACTTTCTTCAATTTACATCTGAATTTGGCAATAAGGAGTTCATGATATGAGCCCCAGTCAGCTCCCAGTCTTGTTTTTGCTGACTGTATAGGGCTTTTCTCATTGGTTGCAAAGAAGGTAATCAATATGATTTCAGTATGGCCATATGATGATGTCCATGTGGATTAGTCCCTTGTCTTGTTGAAACAGGGTGTTTGCTAAGACCAGTGCATTCTCTTGGCAGCACTCTGTTCATCTCTCCCCTGCTTTATTTTGTACTCCAAGGCCAAACTTGCCTGTTATTCCAGGTATCTCGACTTCCTACTTTTGCATTCCAGTTCCCTATGATAGAAAGGACATCTTTTTTTTTTTTTTAGAAGATCATGTAGGTCTTCATAGAACCATTCAATTTTAGCTTTCAGCATTAGTGGTTGGGGCATAGACTTGGGTTACTTTGATACTGAATGGTTTGCCTTGGAAATGAACCGGGATCATTCTGTTGTTTTTTAGATTGCATCCAAGTACTGCATTTCAGACTGCATTTTTGACTGAGGGCTAATCCATTTCTTCTAAGGGATTCTTGCCCACAGTAGTAGATATAATGGTCATCTGAATTAAATTTACCTATTCTGATCCATTTTAGTTCACTGATTCCTAGAATGTCAATGTACATTTTTGCCATCTCCTGTTTGACCACTTCCAATTTACCTTGATTCATGAACCTAACATTCCAGGTTCCTATGCAATATTTGTTCTTTACAGCATTGGACTTACTTTTACCACCAGACACATCCACAATTGGGTGCTGTTTCCACTTTTAGCCTTTTCATTCCTTCTGGAGCTATTTCACCACTCTTCATATTGGGCACTAATGACCTGGGGAGTTCATCTTTCAGTGTTGTATCTTTTTGCCTTTTCATACTGTTTCCCATACATAGAAGATCGCTAAATCTCTCCTTATGAGAGATTTGGATTTTCTTAATTAAGAGTAATCTTTTAATATTCAGATTACCTGTCATCTGACTGCAAACCTGTATATAGCCTGGCTCCTCCCCACCTCCTTGGAGGTTGTTCTCTGGGTCACCTGAAATACTCTCTTCTAATAAAATCTAACTCTCAACATTTAGGTTGTGTGTGTTTTTTTCTAGTTGACATCTTCTAAAAATTATCTACATATGAAAAAAGTAACTTTTGATGTAAACAGAAATACATATTCTTTGAAAATAATGCAGTAAGAAAAAAAGGTAGAAATAATCACATCACACAAAATTATGTAAATATTTTTCAGTCTCTCTCATATTTAACAGACAGGATCCAATACCACATGTTTTTATTCTTAACATAAATATTGTAATGTGAACGTTTCTTTATGCATGATTTTTAAAGACTTTCTAGTATTGTATGATCAAGTAGATTGAAACATTCACTTGTGGTTAAGGATTAAGACTCCTTGTATGGTTTTGTTACTATGAGTGCAATAAACATCACTGTGCATAGAATCTCTAGGCATCACTGAGCATAATTGATATTTCTTTTTTTTTTTA